>NQII01000708.1:512679-525808 GCA_002778355.1 Clitarchus hookeri
GCAAAATTGTATAAGACCCCTATGGAAGTCAATTTAAAACTGGCACAAGCTGATAAAAATGAGGATATAAAGTATAGAAATATAATAGGTGCTCTTTTGTATATAAGCTCTGGTACCAGACCAGATATATCTTTTTGTGTAAATTATTTAAGCAGGTTCCAAAATTGTTATGATGAGACACATGATAAATATGCTCTGCGAGTTCTAAAGTATTTGTACTTGACAAGAGATCTTAAATTAAATGTAAAAGAATAAAATAAGGTATAGTAAGTTAAGATAGATAGTTTTAATAACATAGTGAAGTTGTTTTGTTTTTGTGTGTTTTGGTGTTGCCATATAAATGTAAGGAGGCGTGTTATTTTATTGTACATTTCATTTGGCAACACTGCNCTGGCAAAACTGCATTGCGTCACTACTCCGTGGCGGACTCGAGACCACGGAGCGATGTCGGTTACTTGTCTGTTGGTTGTTCATTAAACTACATCAGTGTTAAACGAAGTGTCGTCTGCTTTACTTCTATTATTCTAACAATTTGTTTCAGTGAAATTGACATCGGCACTGAAAAAATATTTCTTCTCTTCCACGTGTCTGGGTTACTGCATAGTTAGAAGTTCACTTCCGATGGTACAGATCTCTTTATGGAATTGGCGATGTCCTTCAATTTGTATGCCCCAGTGGGAATGCTGATTTCCTATACGTCTCCTGCTACTGCATACTGGAATGTCGAATTGATATTTTCTTCTTTGTTCGCTATGGAGATGTAAGTTTGAAAATCCATCATTGCGACGATTCAGTCACCATCCAGCTCCAGGGGCAAGTAAAACATTTCCCTCAGCTCAGGTGTCTTAAATCTTAGATTGATCGACACAGGCATACTGACTAATGATGTAGGTGTGTTTATATAACGGCAATGAACACGAATTCACGATCAAGTACCTACCCTTATTATTCCACTACACTAGATAGCGAAGAGACAGAAGTCTAAAGTTCCACATGTTTGGAATATGCTCCATCTTATAGTTAAATATTATCCTACATTTCAAAATGGCTGCCATTTTGAAAGTATGTGCCTAGCATGGTAATTAACTATAGAATTCAGATGTCCTTACTAAGTAATAGTATTGCCTATATGCCAAATTTGTCAGGAATCGCATGTGTTGTTCCCATGATATAACATAAGAACTTAATTTTTTCATGTTGCACTACATTCCAAGATGGCTGACCAATACAATTATCACTTTATAAATTCAATGCTTACATACCACCAATATATCAAGTTTGGTTTAAATCTGAAAAATTGTTCCAGAGATATAACATAGTGCCCTAAATATTAACATGGATGCCATTTTGTAAATAAGTACGTGAAGTGATTGACAAATATAAAAGTCGGATGTACTTACTAAATACTACATGTGGACCGAGTTTGCCGAAATTATGTTAGGCGGTAAAAAATGTATAAGGTGTGAAGGGGATGGGGGGTTGGCATACATTCCAGACAGACACTGGGATTATTGCATAAGAATATATTTCCTTTGGAAATTAGGGTAAAGAGAATGACACTGGGGGGGGGGGATACTAAATGCAGAGGAAGGAGGTAAGATGGATATGGGCTGGGGTATTTTTAATTTTTAGTCTACTTTCCAAAGGAAAGGTAGGCTTATGCAATCACCCGAATGTCTGTCTGGAATGTATGCCCCCTCCCCTAATAAATTTTATAACCGAAAACAGAATTTCACCAAAGTGACTGATGAAGACAGTTGGTACGACTGCCCACGCTGCAGTGTGTCCAAGACGGCAGTTATTCAGGAGGCGTGAAGAAAACGTAGGGAAACCTGCTTGCTGAGAGAGAGGTAAGTGACAAGAAATCCACAATTTTTATTTATTTTGATGGTGGGTTTACTGAGTACCGCTCTATTGTAAACAGAGTTTATGAAGTAGCAGTAACCATTAACGAAAGCTGGTTTTGCGCTGCGTCTATTGATATACGAGTCGTGTAACCATAAAGTAAGAGTACTGTTGGGCTGTTGTGCTGTGGGAATTTTTTTTTCAACAGTTGGCAACACTGAGTGGTAGTGGGGAGTCTCCTGAACACAAAGAGCACCGGCGACCCTCGTCAGTAGCAAAATTAGCCTCATAGTGTCCGTTTCTGTGAAATATGTAAATCAGAAATCCCTCCAAGTGCGAGGTGCGCGCTGTCATAAGGCTCCTTCTCGCGGAAGGAAAAACGCCGACTGAAATTTTTGCGCGGATCAAAACTGTTTATGGCGAAGGTGCTATGAACCGAACGAACGTGTTTAAGTTGTGTTGTTAGTTTCGGCCAAAAAAATCATGGCAACCGTGTTTTGGGACCAAAAAGGGACCATTTTGATTGATTTTTTGCCTCAGGGGGAGACGATTACTGCATCACGATACTGTGAGACCCCACAAAAGCTCAAGAGAGCAATTCAAAACAAACGGAGGGGAATGTTGACGAAGGGAGTGTGTTCGTTGCACGACAACGCCCACCCGCACACGGCCAACGCCACCAAGGCGCTTTTGAACTCGTTTGGTTGGGACATTTTGAACCACCCTGTATACTCCCCTGACTTGGCACTTTCAGATTTTCATCTTTTCACCTTCCTGAAGACTCACATGGGTGGAAAAAAATTTCTAACCGATGAGGAGGTGAAACAAGAGGTCTTGACGTCGACGAAGGAGATGGCGGGAGAGTTATATGAGGAGGGCATCAAAAAGCTTCTGTCACGACTTAAAACCTGCATAGAACGGAAAGATGACTACGTGAAAAAATAAGTAACATATATACCTACAATATCCTGTAATATTGTTTAAATAAATTTTTTTTTAACAATACAAAAAATTGAGTACTCTTTCCTTCTGGATATGCCTTGTATTATGGTAGAGTGTGCTTCGTAATGTCGCTACGGCAATATGCTTTATCATGCATTATTGTGCAAGATAGCGCATATTTAGTAGGATTGGACTGCGCACGTGCAGTCTTACCCCATTCATACGCAGTGTTACCCCACACACAGTAATGTTCGTCTTCGGTGCTGACCCATTGTTCCAGCAGTGCCGACTGTACTGGAAACCATGACATAACAACGAAGGTGAAATGTGCGGTGCTATAATATCTTAACTCACTTAAATTTCAAGAAAAGGCGCCGAAGGGCATACAGATGTTTTGCTTAATTAATTTTAATTTCCGCACCTTTGTTCAGTAATGATCCTATGCTCGTTGTCTTTTAATATATTACTTTTTCATGTTAATTGTTGCACATTTTCAGGGGTACCATGATTATGGCCTGATATGGTGAAATATGATTATGATTGTGAAGAATATCTGCGATTAATTACCTATAAATATCGCATTACACACATTCATATTTATAATAAACATATTGTAATGTCACTTATTTAAAGTGCGTAACAATACATTTGGTAGAAAATATGATTCTGCACATGTAATTTTCACTAAACAGTAATTTATTTCTGGTGTATCCAATGTAGAAGTTAAGGTAGATTAAACAGCTTCACACCCTTTCCAAAGAAATATTATTTAAAAAATGAGAAAAATGCGACGGAAATATTTGTACAAGCTTATGGATAAAAGAAAGGCAGTGTTTTGTAACTTTAAATAAAAAGTTCTCGCAGAAGGAAAGAGATACAATTAGAGATTATCTTATCACATCTCTACCATTTCATATCATTAATATTAATTAATATGTTCACCTCACAGGAATGATATTTTGATTTAGAACAGAGTAAATACTGGGACAAAAGATACCACCTATCAGGATTTTCTCAGATATATTCAATTTCTTCATGTGTGTTCATTTCATCGTCATTCAATCGTTTCCTATTGTATTTATCTCAACTTGCATGACTCACCTGACCTGGGACCCATACTAAATAAGCTAAATTTTTGATTTTCATCCTCGACAACCATGGTACACAATCGCGCACGAACATCGAGTAGAACTACTTGTTCTGCACCGACACTTCAAAAAGATAAAGATAAAGTTCAGGGAGAAGAAAGTAAACGACACGTGGCAACAACTTTAAGAATGGCTGAATCTACTCTCCGCTTTTGACTGCAAAGAAATCAATCATCTTTTTCTTTAGGTCGCTTTAGAACGACATTCTCTGCCGATATAGAGGAAGAGCTAGTAAGTCATTTCTAAACCGTTGATAATATGCTTCATGGTTTTACAATAAAAGACCTTCGAGTCTTAAATTTCCAGTTTGCAGAGAAAAGAAATATCTCTCGTCGATTTGACTCGTCTAAGCAAATGGCAGGGAAGGATTGGGTCTACAGTTTTTTGAAATGCCACCCCGAAATTTCACTTCGCCAGCCAACAGCTACAGGAATCGGGCGAGCAATTGGTTTCAATAAGGTTCAAGTTGACAGATATTTTAACGATCAACGAAGTCTTGTGACATGATTCGATTTATCACCATCCCGCATTTTAACATGGATGAGACTGGCATTAGCATAGTTCCTTTAAACCTCCAATCGTTATAAGCTTGAAGGGGAAGAAATCAGTAATCAATGTCGTTAGAGGGGAACATGGACAAATACTAACGGTCGTATGTTGCATGAGTGCTTCGGGTATCTTTGTTACTCAGTCGTTAATTTTTCCATGAAAGAGAACGAAGGCTGAATTATTTGACGGAGCTCCTCCATCTTCATTAGGAATGGTAACGGATTCATGTTTCATTATTATGATGCTATACCTTCAGTGGCTTCGGTATTTATAAGACAATGCCCATAGTTGTGCGGATAGCCCCTGTTTGTTGTAGGACAGTCATGTATCACACATTTCTCTCTCAGCAATTTAATTTTGAAGGAAACATCATATTCACATGCTGTCTCTCCTATCCCACAGAAGCTATAAAGCTCAGCCCCGCGATAAGGCTTTCTTTGGACCACTCAAAAGATGGTCCTCAGAGTGTGATACCTGGATGACTAAACATTCTGGTCGACCAATTATAGTTTATCAGGTGACTTCCATTTTCACAACTGCCAAATAAATGGCAGCTACAGTTGGAAATACTTTCAAAGGTTTCGAGGTGACTGGAGTGTGCCCATTCAGTAGAAACATTTTTAGAGACAATGACTTTCTTCCTTAAAATGTGACATGCAGACCTACGTGTATTGATGTTGAGACAAGTGAACATCCCTCTCATAGTGCTGACATTAGAGAATCATGTGAACAAAGTAGTAGTAGGAAATAGAGCATTCGAACGCAGGTTCGTGACAGGGATACAGGGACGCAAAATATGAGGTATACAAGAGCAAGAGGAATGCATTTGCAGGAGGAGTTTTTTCCACCAGAATGCGCCTTTTTCCCCTCAAAATGGCTCATATANCCACCAGAATGCGCCTTTTTCCCCTCAAAATGGCTCATATATCGTACGAAATGCCACCTTTTCCCTAAAAAAAAGTCCCTTTTTTCCCCTCGAAATTTCCCTAATTTCCCTCCAAATATTNTACGAAATGCCACCTTTTCCCTAAAAAAAAGTCCCTTTTTTCCCCTCGAAATTTCCCTAATTTCCCTCCAAATATTATTTTTTCAAAAGAGCTTCAATGGCTCTACAATGTGGCTAAACGACTCCTTTTTGGGCAGTGAGGAGTTGAGGAGCTGAGGAGTCGACCCCTAAAATACTTCATGCTGTTGCATTCACAGCCTATAATAAATTATAAGCATAGTTGGCCATAATTTCCGAACCATTTATGGTGTAGATGTCAAATTCGTAACATAGGCATCGACAGACAAGGATAGTTACCAAACAGGCATTTAAGCCCTATGCTAACTTATAAGTNCAAATTCGTAACATAGGCATCGACAGACAAGGATAGTTACCAAACAGGCATTTAAGCCCTATGCTAACTTATAAGTATAGTTGGCCGTAATTTCCGAACCGTTTATGATGTGGGCGCCAAATTCGTAATATAGGCCTCGACGCAGACAAGGATAGTTACCAAATAGGCATTTAAGCCCTATGCTAACTTATAAGCATAGTTGGCAATAATTTCCGAACAGTTTATGATGTAGACGTCAACNAGGCATTTAAGCCCTATGCTAACTTATAAGCATAGTTGGCAATAATTTCCGAACAGTTTATGATGTAGACGTCAACTTCGTAACATAGGCATCGACGCAGACAATGTCCGCAGAGTCTAGCATGCCCAAAGCCCTCTTATAAACTTAGTTGGCTGTCATTTCCGAACTTTTTAAGGCAAAGTTGTCTAATTCATAACATAGGCATCACTCCTGATGACTAATGGGGCCAAAGAGTCAAGAATGCCATAAGCCTCGAATACGCATAGTTGGCCACTATTCCCGAACCTACCATTTCCCATTCAACGAAGCTATAGTCACCAAATTCATAACACAGTCATCACCTCCGACGGCGACGACAATGTCCGCAGAGTCAAGTATGCCCAAAACCCTCTTATAATCTTAGTTGGCTGTCATTTCCGAACTGTTTAAGGCAAAGTCGTCTAATTCATAACGTAGGCATCAATCCTGATGGCGAATAGGGCGGAAGAGTCAAGAATGCCCTAAGCCCTTGAATAAGCATAGTTGGCCACTATTCCCGAACTGTTTAGGATATAGCCAAAACAAAGTCATATCACAGTTATCGATTCCAGCAACGATCAGGGTGGAAGGGCAATTATGCCATAATCCCTCGTATAAGCTTATTCAACCACCATTTACCGACATTGGAAATGCATAATTTCATAAATAAAGGGATAACTTTTAAACTTACACACAAAAGTGTATCGAGTAACCTGTCTATGGATTCGTATTTTCAAAATAATTTGATTATAATGTAACATGCATCAATTATGCAAAAAGAAGTTTTATAAAAAAAATTATGTAATTAATGTAATATATTTAATTTCACTTTTAAAAGTTTATATAAAAGAGAATGCCGAGCAATGTGTCTGTCAGCGGATTCGTATTTCCAAGACGTATTTGCAGTATATGATGCCAAAACCATAGAGTATGAAAAGCGTAATTGTATAAATAAAAGTCATGTATTTAAATAAATGCATTTTTTTTTACTTTTAAATTAGTATATGGAGCAGCATGTCTACGAATTCGTATTTTCAAAGATGATTCAAATATTATGTCAGATCACGTCATTATGAGACAATGATCGGCACTATTTATAAGCACAGAATTGTGTATGCACATAAACCAAGTGTTATATCTTTTCGGGCTTATGTTTTCGAGTCGAAAGCTAATACGACATCATAAAATTTTATTATTCGCATGTATTCGATACCACATTGACTTTAGTAGGCAGGGCGATGATATTTCTCATCTGCTCACAGTGATTCCTAGTGCTAGGCATGGAACGTGAGTTGAGAGTTGAGTGCACGTGTGAGTGAATGAATGAGTGAGAAGAGATTTGGGCGACTCTTAACATCAAGGTCTTGAAAGACGAGGGTGAAGCGAGGCGAGTATGGAGCAGTGCCGGAATGCAAGGGCGGGAAAACGGAAGATCCCGAGAAAAACCCGTCGACCAGAGGTATCATCCGGTACCATCCCTACATGCGATAATCCGGAGTGAACCGGCCGGGGATTGAACCCGGTTCGCCTTGGTGGGAGGCGGGGCAGTCACAGCCACAGTGGCCCCTTATACAGGGAAGAAAACACTATACTAATGCCACAGAAGTCCCGTATGTAACTAGTTCACTGACATATCCGAAAAAAGAATCTTAATAGTAATTTTATCCGTTTAAAAAGGATATGTTATTGCATTTACACTTTAATATCCACGAATGTAAAATGAAAATAACGTATTCGAACAGTCCTCTTGCAAAATTTCGCCAAAATAATACGGGTGGTTTTCATAAAAGTTTATACACACAGTGCAGAGCGTACACTTGCGGGCTCTATTCATTTGGAAAATAAGAAGAAAACTCAGCACGCTTTCCCCGGATAGTTTTTATAGCTCATTTCATATAAGAAGACCACATTCTGACATTCAGAAAGCGGCGACTTCATGTATTGAAAACAAACAACGTACCATTTACAAAATCCTGTATCAGCTGATGCACGTACGAACAAAAGTTAATATTACGTTGGCTATTCTNAACAACGTACCATTTACAAAATCCTGTATCAGCTGATGCACGTACGAACAAAAGTTAATATTACGTTGGCTATTCGGAGTACACTACTGGCATACATTAGACCAGCCGAAAATACGCGATATGAAAGAGTTCCAAGGTTAATTAACACATTTTATTTTACGTGGTCCTAAAACAAAGGTATTTAGTGTTAAAAAATAAACTTCGTGCTAAAGTAGAAATGTATAGGTGTTCAAAATTAAAGTCACATTAAAACAATCCATATCCAAATGAAACGCAATTTCAAAAAAAAACTTTTTTCACGTCTTTTCCCGCGAGGTGGTGGTTGCACGACTTCCACCCCTCGGTTCTTAAATTCCCTGTCCTGCAAAGACTGGGGGAGCTCAGCAGCAGCCATTTGGAGACGTCTGTAAATTAACACAAATTAAATCATTTGCCGCATGCTGATGACTCAAGACCTTGCAGCTGCAGGTTTTTGTGGCGACATTACATAAATTACAATAAAATTTTGTCACACAGCAGTGACTCAAATGTTATAATTCGTCTTTAACGACTTTCTTAAATGCCACTGGCAGTGACTCAGGAGTTAAGGAGTTTGGCCGCCGACTCATCAATTATAATTCGCCTTTAACGACATTCCTAAATGCCACTGCCGCGCCGACTCATAATTGACATCACTTACCTCCAAGACGCCGCCGGGGCGTCTGACCACCTTCGCGGCGGCGTGAGAACACGCCGACAAAAGTTCCGCATCGAATAGTTTAAGATACCACTTCATAACATCACTCCCGTCATTTCGAAAGGGTTAAGTCTTCCCAAATTAGATTAACATTTAAGTTTTTCCTACGAACCAAGCCTGGAGGGTTATCTCGGAGTCTTCCCAAACATTCACGCGTTGGGTATCTCAGAGTCTGCCCAACCATACACAATAATAAAGTATTAAAGGCAACGCACACTATGAAAACAATGGCAGGAACAATCACATCACTACTGCAACATATAATTTACAGAAGCCTAACATGTCTCGAAAGCTGACATAAAATCACCGCCGCTGTANAACAACGTACCATTTACAAAATCCTGTATCAGCTGATGCACGTACGAACAAAAGTTAATATTACGTTGGCTATTCTGAGAACACTACTGGCATACATTAGACCAGCCGAAAATACGCGATATGTAAGAGTTCCAAGGTTAATTAACACATTTGTTTTTACCGGGTCATAAAACATTGGTTTTTTGTCTTCAGCTTCGACGAAGTCACAGCTGCTGCCAATTTATTACAATGTTTTTTTTTTTGGAAATAAATTTTTTAAGTTTTGAAATGTTTATTTTTTTTAACTTTTTAAAATTTTTGGAATTAATTTTACAAAAAAAAAATTATTATACATTTTTGTATACATAGTAGTATATATTTGTATACATTTTTAGAGAAATTTGTGGAATTGTTTGGAAAAAAGGGCAATGTTGGGGGGAAAACATCGTATTTCGATAGAAAAACGGGAAAAATAATGTTTTTTTTTGGGAAATTCGGAAATTTTTTAGGGGAAAATGAACATTTTGGGGGGAAAAAGGGACATTGACCTTGACTTTGACCTTATGACAGGTAAACAAAATGTCCGTTCACCGTTTGTTCACCTGTATTGCTTCCATCGTGTTGGTTCCATCCTCAGTTGTGTGCGAAAAGAGATAAACCGTGTCATTTTTGAAGAAATTTTGGGGGGANGGGGGGGGGGGAAACTATGCATTTTAAAAGAAAAACGGGAAAAAATTATGTTTTTTTTTGGAAATTCGGGAATTTTTTTTAGTGAAAAAGGGAAATTGCTAGGGAAAAAGGGACATTTTGGCGTTGTTTTCCTAGCCCCGCACACCTAGCGCTAGAGCGGGAAACATCTGTGACTCGCGCTGCCTTAAGAACACTGGTGTTGACTGATGGGGTAGACACGGCTTGGCGCGCTGCGCCATCGCCGGCCCACGCGGGACTCAAACCAGCTGCCCACGCCATTTCCGATCCCCACCTCCCACCTGTTATCGCTTCGCAACTGGAACACGCACGCCGTCGCACCTGTTACTCTAACTACCTTTAAATACCTCAGTTTAAATTTTTTAAAACGGAGTTTTAACAATTTTTCATTGACACTCATTAAATGTACTCATGTATGTGTCTGTGGCTGTTCCAGTTAATCAGAAAGGAGTTATGGTATAGTGGCAGGATGACCAGACTGTCCACATTCTCAAGGAGACGCGTACTTTGGAAGTGTATAGGTGTATATCGTGACTGTACTCGACCAAGCCAAGTATGCAGACGAGGCTCGAGCTCTATTGCAGCTTCTGAGAGCGGAAGAGAACAGCAGGTAGGGGAAACTGCCAGCGCGAGCGCGTGTTTACCACTCGACTTCCACAGACACGGGAGCATCAACAAGACGATGCGAATTAGTGACCACTGTGACTCGACGTGTGGTCACTACGGCGCAGCCAAGCGCTTCAACACAGAGTCAATAAGAATACAGAGGTGAGATAGTCGCCTATTCCGCGAATTCCAGCCACACGCGCCACCAAAATGGCGTCACTAGTCAGTAACATGTCCAAACGCTGTCCGCCAATCAGCGTTTAGTAACTTGCCAGCCAGTAGCCCAGCCAATAGGGCACACCTCGCAGGACCGGTAGCTTATCAGACACACGGCCTGTTCTCATAACCTTCAACCAGTCAGAGAATGAGTACGCCCATTGTAGCAAAGTTCATTGCAGGACCCTGTACTAGTTTCGCAGGAATTAAGCCAGAATATGCAAAAGTGTAACAATCTGAAAATGTTGATTTTGGCCATACTATGGTACTTGTTTGGTATAATTTCTACAGTTATCAGAATATTGCATTATCTTCACAGCATATAAAGGATATTTTTATAATATTTTTTGTCACATATCGAGCAGCTTGTACCATGAAGGGAGCGGCCAGCCACATCCGGTACATGTGGCCCAGGCAGCGAGGGAGGTTTCACCCTCCGCCCCTCCCACTTTTTGCTCCCGGCGTCTGCCCCGGAGGGAGAGGTTTCACAGAACAATTAACAGTAGTAATCCATTATGTGAAGGTATACAGCCAGTATCGTATTATGGAAACAAAAAAAAAAAAAATAGTAAATGTATTTTTTCTGCAATAAACTCGTATTCAGTATTAAAGGCCCTCCCTACTTTTCACACGAGTTTCATTGTAAGCAGTTGTGTCTACTCTCATTTTATAAAGCTATGGAATACTTCAAAATCAACCTTATTCAGGACAGAAATGAAAGGCGATATTTCGTTGCCCGTTCATAAATGTTGTTATTGAAACATGAATGTTGTTGCTGAAAATTTTTAAAAAGTAAGCAAAAGTCGCAGTAGTGTATAACTTCAATGAGCATCTTAACTGAAACCAGACTTTGTGTTCAGACCACTTTTTGACATATTTGTACGAATCAGGATTTTAAGTTAATATTATTATTATACTTGCATGCATTTGAAAAAAAAATTATACATGTTAAATTTCAAATAACATATTTTAATCAAGTTATAGTTGATATCTTGTCACGAAACCATTAAATACCTTCGAAATATAGAAGAACAAAAATCGGGTCTTAAACAGCTTTAATATGGCCACCTGACTCGGTGTTTCGCGAGTCAAAAGACCGGAAGTAAGCACTAAGGGTGAGACAGGAACGATCGTGAAATGTCTGTTCACTTTATTCGCTTAAGACTCCAAACTGGCGCATTCCTTTCGTCGACAACACGTTTACACGCAGGGCTGGTTCAACCATTAAACAAAGTTAACACGTGCTTGGGGCATCAAGGGAAAGAAGTGACACCACACAAATGTTACACCGCCGGATTTACTATGGACAAAACGGCACGAAACTGCACTGATTCCAACATAGACATCGAAACATACACTATGATTCCAATAAAAAAAGTAGTACTAAATAGTAATAGTACAGGTTAAGGTTAACGAAGTACATTAATGCTGGAATAATGGATAGGAACAATATTTGAATCTGGTTACTAGTATGCTATCACGTGGAACACGGTTAGTTTTCCCAACTGATGTACGTTAAACATTTCTACAGAACACCTATGCAACAAGGCCCGTTTGATGCTTTATCTCTACTAAGCATACAAGCTGTTGCGTTACGTAAGAGTAGTTTTGAAGATCTGATCAAAGACTTTGTAATTATAAAAGCATGAGAAAATTTTACAAATATAAATGAAGTTGCAGGAAATTTTTTTTTTTACATTTTTTTTATGTGGCATTTCCTTGTACCTGTTGCATCATTTCGCCACATTTAAAATTAACATTTTCCTAGACATAAGGATTATTCATAGGGCTACAAAGTGAAGCCAAAGTTATTAGTTATTAGGGGTGCATGGAACAGGAGGAGTGTAGGGAGAAATTTTACGTTGGTACATTTGAACATCCCCCCATAAATTCGGTAGGTGGGGGTACAGCATAGCATTTTTACATCCCCAAAATTATTTTAGTGTCACGCTATTTCGTGTAGGCTGTTCAGGGTAAACTGAGCACTTTTGAAATCAACCTTTGAAAAATGTTACAGCCTCTACTTGCATGTATTTTAACTAGTACACTGACTGGCATGCGTCTAGTAAAGTTGGTAACGCTGGAGGGAAAGTAATCTTAACGTTGAAATAAAAGTGTGAGGTAAACATTTTAAGAATTGAAATTATTTTGTATTGCTTTTTTTATGCACATAAAAGTAATAATTAGCAAAGTTGTAAAATATTTACTTATCTAATAATTACATAGTTTCACTTGATCGACGCATGAGTAAAGTGATGGGGCCCATAGCAATGTTAATTTTACATATGGCGGAATAATACACAATGTGCATAGAAGTAGCAGGGCTTTCAAAAGTACTCAGTTTACCGTGACCAGCCTATACCTTAATAAATTATGCAGCAACAACAAGTTTAATTCCAGAAAATTTACACTACCTGCTTCAGTAATAGTTCAGCATAGTTAGAAATTTATTTATG
>NQII01000708.1:526562-646768 GCA_002778355.1 Clitarchus hookeri
GAATAGCCAACGTAATATTAACTTTTGTTCGTACGTGCATCAGCTGATACAGGATTTTGTAAATGGTACGTTGTTTGTTTTCAATACATGAAGTCGCCGCTTTCTGAATGTCAGAATGTGGTCTTCTTATATGAAATGAGCTATAAAAACTATCCGGGGAAAGCGTGCTGAGTTTTCTTCTTATTTTCCAAATGAATAGAGCCCGCAAGTGTACGCTCTGCACTGTGTGTATAAACTTTTATGAAAACCACCCGTATTATTTTGGCGAAATTTTGCAAGAGGACTGTTCGAATACGTTATTTTCATTTTACATTCGTGGATATTAAAGTGTAAATGCAATAACATATCCTTTTTAAACGGATAAAATTACTATTAAGATTCTTTTTTCGGATATGTCAGTGAACTAGTTACATACGGGACTTCTGTGGCATTAGTATAGTGTTTTCTTCCCTGTATAAGGGGCCACTGTGGCTGTGACTGCCCCGCCTCCCACCAAGGCGAACCGGGTTCAATCCCCGGCCGGTTCACTCCGGATTATCGCATGTAGGGATGGTACCGGATGATACCTCTGGTCGACGGGTTTTTCTCGGGATCTTCCGTTTTCCCGCCCTTGCATTCCGGCACTGCTCCATACTCGCCTCGCTTCACCCTCGTCTTTCAAGACCTTGATGTTAAGAGTCGCCCAAATCTCTTCTCACTCATTCATTCACTCACACGTGCACTCAACTCTCAACTCACGTTCCATGCCTAGCACTAGGAATCACTGTGAGCAGATGAGAAATATCATCGCCCTGCCTACTAAAGTCAATGTGGTATCGAATACATGCGAATAATAAAATTTTATGATGTCGTATTAGCTTTCGACTCGAAAACATAAGCCCGAAAAGATATAACACTTGGTTTATGTGCATACACAATTCTGTGCTTATAAATAGTGCCGATCATTGTCTCATAATGACGTGATCTGACATAATATTTGAATCATCTTTGAAAATACGAATTCGTAGACATGCTGCTCCATATACTAATTTAAAAGTAAAAAAAAATGCATTTATTTAAATACATGACTTTTATTTATACAATTACGCTTTTCATACTCTATGGTTTTGGCATCATATACTGCAAATACGTCTTGGAAATACGAATCCGCTGACAGACACATTGCTCGGCATTCTCTTTTATATAAACTTTTAAAAGTGAAATTAAATATATTACATTAATTACATAATTTTTTTTATAAAACTTCTTTTTGCATAATTGATGCATGTTACATTATAATCAAATTATTTTGAAAATACGAATCCATAGACAGGTTACTCGATACACTTTTGTGTGTAAGTTTAAAAGTTATCCCTTTATTTATGAAATTATGCATTTCCAATGTCGGTAAATGGTGGTTGAATAAGCTTATACGAGGGATTATGGCATAATTGCCCTTCCACCCTGATCGTTGCTGGAATCGATAACTGTGATATGACTTTGTTTTGGCTATATCCTAAACAGTTCGGGAATAGTGGCCAACTATGCTTATTCAAGGGCTTAGGGCATTCTTGACTCTTCCGCCCTATTCGCCATCAGGATTGATGCCTACGTTATGAATTAGACGACTTTGCCTTAAACAGTTCGGAAATGACAGCCAACTAAGATTATAAGAGGGTTTTGGGCATACTTGACTCTGCGGACATTGTCGTCGCCGTCGGAGGTGATGACTGTGTTATGAATTTGGTGACTATAGCTTCGTTGAATGGGAAATGGTAGGTTCGGGAATAGTGGCCAACTATGCGTATTCGAGGCTTATGGCATTCTTGACTCTTTGGCCCCATTAGTCATCAGGAGTGATGCCTATGTTATGAATTAGACAACTTTGCCTTAAAAAGTTCGGAAATGACAGCCAACTAAGTTTATAAGAGGGCTTTGGGCATGCTAGACTCTGCGGACATTGTCTGCGTCGATGCCTATGTTACGAAGTTGACGTCTACATCATAAACTGTTCGGAAATTATTGCCAACTATGCTTATAAGTTAGCATAGGGCTTAAATGCCTATTTGGTAACTATCCTTGTCTGCGTCGAGGCCTATATTACGAATTTGGCGCCCACATCATAAACGGTTCGGAAATTACGGCCAACTATACTTATAAGTTAGCATAGGGCTTAAATGCCTGTTTGGTAACTATCCTTGTCTGTCGATGCCTATGTTACGAATTTGACATCTACACCATAAATGGTTCGGAAATTACGGCCAACTATGCTTATAATTTATTATAGGCTGTGAATGCAACAGCATGAAGTATTTTAGGGGTCGACTCCTCAGCTCCTCAACTTCTCACTGCCCAAAAATGAGTCGTTTAGCCACATTGTAGAGCCATTGAAGCTCTTTTGAAAAAATAATATTTGGAGGGAAATTAGGGAAATTTCGAGGGGAAAAAAGGGACTTTTTTTTAGGGAAAAGGTGGCATTTCGTAGGATATATGAGCCATTTTGAGGGAAAAAGGCGCATTCTGGGGAAAAAAACTCCTCCTGCAAATGCATTCCTCTTGCTCTTGTATACCTCATATTTTGCGTCCCTGTATCCCTGTCACGAACCTGCGTTCGAATGCTCTATTTCCTACTACTCAATGTGTTATTAAATGTGAGAACAATCAATCAAGTGCTGCCAGAATTTCAGCTGAAACGTCTGATAAGCCTTCCATAAGCATCTCAGTTTGTGATCCTTGACCATCAGAATGCATTCCTGTTAAAATATATCGCATATTCCACTAGCTAAACATGGACAGTACCACCATCGAAAGAAGAAGAACTGGATTCAGTGTGGACAATGCAGAGAATAGTGGCATGAAAAATGTGCATCATATGTAGGGGGGACTTTTCTTGTGATATATGTTAGGTTGCAGCGCATGCGCGGTCTTACCCACCTGTTGGCGCATCCTTATTCCGCACAGAGTGTAAGACTGCGCAATTGCATCAGAGAGTTTATTCTGAATTTATATGGTGAATGTATCTTTTACAAGCATAATATATGTGAAATCATAGCTTCTTTTCCCGCTATTTTGTAAGATAGTGCCATATGAAAAATAAAGTTTCAATGTCATATCTTGGGAAACAATCAACCGAGTCCTACTAAATTTGACACATAAGTAATACTACAATATGTCAAGTAAACTAACATGTTATGGTGGATCAGACCATTATTTTAAAAATGATGACAGCGTAACCATTATATAATACTATGCTATATTCATGAAACCATGTAACCTATTCCAACTTAATTGTTATGCTGGCAATATCTATACAAACATCAAATAAGCTAATAATTATATAAACTCATCTGTCAGTCATTTTGGAAGATAGCACTACATGAAGTATTAAGATTTTGTGTCCTATCTCGGGAAACTATTAACCGAAACTCGTCAAACTCGCACTACAAGTTTTAATTGAGTCGTCTAATTACAAAACGGGTCGTCTCCATCAAAACTGTTTAGTGAGAAATCGAGGAAAACTGTTTACTCATTACCATGAATTGTTATACAACGCTTTGTGCCACAGTAATTTGTAAAACCATGTTATCAATAATTGGTAAAAGCGCCAGAAATATTATTACAATACTTTGTCAGTTATTTCAGTTTTGGAGTGGGCTGGTTTTAGTACTATCCAGGTCACTTGGCCACTTTTGGAAACAAATCAAATGGAAATGTCCAGTTTTACATCCAACCAATTAATCAACAATTAATTTTGATGCATTGCCAATTGTTACTTGCTAATGCGGTATAAATAAATGTATTATTATTAGTCCATTATATAATAAAGTTACTAATAAACTTGGAAGATGAGAAAACATAAAGATATTAACTACAAATCGAATAAGGTAATGTATAAAATAATAACTTATCCCTTTACTAGTGTATAAGAATGACAAATTTAAACACATAAAAAATTATTGTAATTGGCATATGTCATACAAACAATAAAATTAACTACATGAAATTATGACAGAACATTATCAGCACAATATAAAAAACAGCACTTGTATCACCACTGTCTGTAAATGACTTATTGGTTTACACTACTCAAAAGAAGCAGCATCCTCAACCATGAACTCACAGTCTTCATTAGTAGTACCCTCTGGTATCTCGTTGTCATTAGTATGTAGTTACAGCACATGTTTATAAAATTCTAAGTGCTTGAGGTCCTGCCAATTAGCACCAAATATAATATCAACAAGTTGTTAACATCCCTCAGTTTAAGTGGGTTAACTTGAATACCTTTTTTGACAACAGGAGAAACACTTTTAAAACTTTTGGCCCTCTTTATTGTTGCTTTGTAGCTGCCGAGGTATGTGCGGTAATGCATCTCTCCAGATACTAAAACATTGTTGCCGCCCTTGTTCCTCTTAAGGGAAAACCGTTATCTTGAGCTACGGCTTTCCAATCATACACTAAACATTGTGTCCCAAGATGAATGTTAGACCCACGCTCAGCAAAAATGTTAGCATATTCCTTTGGATCACAATTACTTTGTGAGAAAGAATTTGTTTCTATATTTCACCAAATACATAGGAAAACATAGGAAAAATAACTTAAATTTTCTTAACACTGTTTGGGGATAAATTATCAAACCAGTGTGAAAGCATGGTAATCATTGTAACGTTTCATATTTTGGTCACCGCATCCATCCGAAACAAATATCAAAGCACTTTTGTTAGTATAATCTACTTTACACAAAGCATGGTACACATTAGACGATATTTCGTTTAAACGTTTTGAAAGTTCTGATTAATTCCAGTGATAAATAGTGACTGTATTTACATTTAGTGGTGCTCTTGAATGTTGAATGATATTTACAACAGTAAAGTTATACAGGTACAACTGGCGGATATAATAGAAGGCCTGGTATTTGCAAGAAGTATAAAGAAAATCACTTGAAGCTTTATGAATATGAAACAGCTTAACATTTTTAATGTTTTTGCGTTTTTATATTTTGTGTGTTCCATTAGACACTAATTCACTGTGATATAGTTTTATATGATTACCATTTTCATCTTTAGTCCATTCAATTATTCCATTGAAATTATGAGATAGACATTCAATTTTTATTTATATAAGAAAAAATTAAAAAATTGAATGTGATTTTTTAAATTTTGCTTCGCCAGAGTATTTAGTAAAATGTGACTGCTATATCTGGTTTTTTAAATTAAAAAAATTTACAATCCCCCCAAAAAATGTTTTTCCTTTAAAATTAACTGACGAATTGGTCAAGTTAAGAATTTCAACATAAAAATTTATTTTGTTTCATTTTAATTTTTTTATTAACATGAAAATGTTATTAGAAAAACACAATAAAATAGTAATTAGAACAAAATAACATAATGATTGATAATTTTTGAATGGAATTAAGTCAGAAATTAAGAAAAGTCAATCTTTTCTTTGGGGTTGTGTATTTTTTATCAGTTACATTTTACGATAGCCTATTCACGGTAAATTGAGCACTTTTGAAAGCACGCTCATTAAAAATAGTATTCAATAAATTCATTTTATTTTAGCTTTAGACGGGAACTTTCATGTGTTGGTACAAATAGAAAATCGTATCGAGGTGACTGCCATGGTGGACTCTGGTGATTCCTATTCACTAATCAGTCAGGCATTTTGTAATTTTTTATGATTACAATGCCTAAGTTATCACTCGAAAAGAGTGATAAAATATGATAATATTTGGTTGATGAATGGTTGTTTTACCCTGTGTGTCAGGCTATGTTTAAAATCAAGGTAGGTTTTCCTTGGAAATTTGAATTTCGGGTTTTTCCGTGTCTAAAGCAAGATATATAACTTGGTTTGAATTTCTTGGGTAAAACTCGGGCATCTCTTGAGGTAGCAGTTAAGGTGCTTTGGCTTGGGTTTTGTAGAAACCAGCCGGTTCTAACGCTGACTAAGAGAATGAGGTTCCGCCTTATGAAGACGGAGTTCTTGCTGGACAGTCAGGAATTCAAGCTACAAGCATTGAGAGAAGAGTTTTCAGATGTTGTAACTTCAGACTTGGGTCATTACTAAAAGCCCAATTCAGTTGAAATTGAGTGATGACATTCCGATTAATTCAGTACCATATAAGGTATCCCTACTAGGAAAATGTTTTCCGAAATCTGATCCAGGATTTGGAACAAAACGATATCCTCGAGAAATCTAATAGCTCTTATTCTCGTCTATATTTTCTGCTAGCGAAGAAAACACCAGCGAAATACAGCATATGTGATTATCGTGCTGTCAACAAGATATCTATGTTAATACTTACCCACTCCCCACCATTGAAACGGTATTACAGCATATGGGAAAAACCAAGTAATTTACGATTTTGGATCTCAATTGAGCCTTTTTTTCAATGTGATTTGCATGAGAATTCTCGGGAAAATTTGGCCTTTGTTACCCTGTGGGGGCACTACCAATGGAAAAGGCTTCCGAGGGGAGTTAAATGTTGGCCCAAGCTATGTCACGCATTTTGTTTAAGGTGTTAGGATATTACCAATATGATTTACTTTTCATCTATATTGATGATGTATGCATACATAGGGTGAGTCACAGCACCTATATCACCCCGTGTTCTCGGAAACAACACAAAACCGGGGATTCGCGAAATAATTGTGATAACTTTACCCTATATAAAGCATCGATTGGGAGTAATCCCATTCCCCGAACATACCAGAGGTAGGGGTGTGAGGGTGAGATTTGAAATTGCGAATGAGAATGTGGGTCGTATAAGGTATCGTTGGATAGATCGTCTAAAAGTAAACAACATTTACTAAGACACCCTTTTTTTTCTGAAATGAATAGATTGCGCACAATAAAATTAATCATCTAAGCATATGGTTTGTGACGTACGTAGTTCACGCACAATGACAATGGATCACAAACGTCTTTTTCGTACTATAATCAAAAGGAAATCAACGAAACATGATGTTTTTTGGGTGTGCATACCTAGTTTACGCAAAATAAAAGGGCTGTCGGGTGTACTGTAAATACCGGTATGGTGTGAGAGAGCTACAGTGAACTGGGAACTGGGAACACTCATTCGCACAGAGCACTCTTCATAAGTGCTCTAAATGTCGACCATCCTATATCCGACACGACTCTGCTCTCCGTCTTACATTCGCGGTTGCTCGGAGGACCTCAGCACAGTTGACAGATCCACACTCTGCTCTGATTCTGTCTTTTCTGCAATGTAAAACGAATGACTGCATGAATGAATGAACGTTCGATTGTCAGTTAATGTGCATGCAAAACCTGCAGTTCCTGTAGTGATAGATAGCTTATCTGCTTGCTGCTTAGTGCTGCCTTATTTTCCGCGTTTATTCCGAAACAGTCTAATAATAACAGTGGTTGTGCGTAAACTATGCACGTCATATACACAATGTGCACCAATACGGTATTGCTGGTTGGAGTGTGAGACTTGCTCCGTCTTTCGCAATAACTGTCTCAACATAATCGCCTGTGGAATTAGTTCCCATCGATGCGACAAGAGGTATTGGTTGCAACACTTACTGGCTCCTAGTATACGAATCCTTGCAGATCTCGATACGTTCCTTCAATGTATCGCTTTGCATAAACTACACGGGACCAATGTCATAATACTTCACCGCGCGAAAAGGACTCTTCGTTCAGGTACTCTCATGCCGACAAGCATTTTGACAATAGGTGAAATCTCGATCGCAGAATCGACACCGACAATAATCAGGCAGAAATGATGTAGCTCGCGGCTCCATGTTCGTTGAGGTCAATGGCATGCCTTCGTATTCACAATTCATTTTCGTGGTACGACGAGAGAGAGAGAGAGAGAGAGAGAGAGAGAGAGAGAGAGAGAGCTTCCAAATCGATGTTCACCTCACGGTGTCAGAATGACAACTATCATTTTTCCTTATAAATGCGATTCTTTTTACAGTCAAGACCCTAGTTTGTGCCCACAAAAGGCCTTCTACCATACAATTTATATGCAAAAAATATGGGAGCTTTCTGAGAAAACCCACATACTTGTTCGTCCCAGAAGAAAACATGCAGATACCCATATAAGAATGAGTTATTTCAAAATGCTTTTAGGCATATGTATATATATAAAGAAATATATAATTATTTTTAATTTATTTTATACATAATTATGTATTTTTCTAATTTATGTTTATATATCTGAAATCATAAGAACATTACGGAAATATTATCGAGGGGCCTATCAGATTTGAGTTTTAAGGAGGAAGTATAGATGTCATCTTGGATTTACACATTATGTGGAACTATTCCTATTTCAGAAGACATATTGTAATTTTTTGCACGACAGAGCATAAACCATTGCTATATGAAACTTCATTAGCCTTTACACTTAACTACTTTTGCTATTTTTAAAACTTTTGCTGTTAATGTGAAATAACCGAGTATTTGTCATGGGTGATTACAGAGTCGATAACAGCGACCGCAGCAAATAATAATTTCATCAGAAAGAAAACTCATTAATTTGTGCTGTAGGCGATGTCAAGACCCAAATATAATATCAGCTCTGAACTGTCAGATATTGGTAAAAATTTGTAAATTATATATGACATATGGTTTCACCCCTTAAAATTACTGAAGTTCTGGAGTTTTCATTTTGAAGTTATCATAATAACAAATAAACAAAGCGTGGTATACGACATAGAATAGCAACAGTTGAATGTCGCAATGTTCCAATTGAAACCTTACAAAATATTTAATGCGAATTACGAAAATCAAAACACAAATCGAATTTGAACACGGCTACAGCCTGAATGCATGACAAATTGACAAATTAAGCACGCCTGTAGTCTTACAGATACTGATAATATATTGTTGTAGACACGTGAACGTTTGTGATATAAATAAGAACCGTATATACACTAGTATCATCACGTGTACTTAAAATAACAACTAAAATAATATACATCTCAGTAATAAAAGTATGTACTTACCATTATGTTTTCTTAAATTCGATGCAGTGCTCCATGCCGAACTCAGAAGCTTACAGCTAACCCACAGTTTGCACGTCATACATTTTGTATTTCTATTGTGTTCCTGTTAGTTCAAAATAATTCTTCAAATACTCAAAAGGAAAGATGGGGTTTTCCTCTTTCAATGCTGTTGTAACGCTGCTTGGCGTAGCCATTGTTAGTGTTTTTCAATAAACGGATACAAAAATTTCCCCTCATACCAAAGACAACAACGTGGCCTAGAGATATCACTGGACGTGGACATAGAGGTGTGATCACGTAAGAAACGTTTGAAACACAAATAATCCAGCACGGCAGCAGTAGTTAATGCGCCATTTAGGATGTATCGCTTCAAATGGATATCATGATCGTGGTATTATTAGTTTTTTATGGTAAAACGGTAAGAATGAAATGTTTAGAAAAATTTAATGTATAAATCCAACAAAAAGTAACGATTACTTATGAGTAACGATTACATTTATTTCACTGCAAGCAGATTACAACTAAAAATTACCCAAAAAATGTATCGTTACCGGTAACGAATTTATTTGTAATTCGTTCCATGCCATCACTGAAGTCAGTGCACACTGCTGGGAAGTTGGTGCAGTCAGAATGAACACCAAGGTGGACAAGTAATCGATATACACAAATGTAGGTTGAAAAAAAATTTCAGCCAAGTGAGAATAGGTTTCAGGTATTGGCCATTTTTATTGCAAACTGAACGGGCAGATAAAAGCAAAATATCTCCAATGTCGTAAAACAGTTTGTTGCAATAATATTGATAGTTTTGATTTTGAAAGGATGCTTGGCTTAATCTACTTGCATGTTATGATTGAAAATAAAATTCCTGTTTTGGTGCTTGTT
This sequence comes from Clitarchus hookeri, assembly GCA_002778355.1. Lineage (NCBI taxonomy): Eukaryota > Metazoa > Arthropoda > Insecta > Phasmatodea > Phasmatidae > Clitarchus > Clitarchus hookeri. Next base: position 536,399 of record NQII01000708.1, read on the forward strand.
GACTCATGTCTCGTGTTCATTGATTAATAAATATTTTTGTAATTTTTTGTTACAAAAATTACCTGATGGAGTGGTGCAAGTTAAAAAGAGTGTATCAGCTGTGTTTTAATTTTTAAATGGTGGGATAATCTGTTTACAGTGAAAAGTTATTTTCAAAATTATAATACACAAATTTTCTTGGAAATTTGAGTTCGGAGTGCTACCAGGGTTAAGTAATGATATGTTATTGGGAGTAGAATTCTTGTATAAGGCACGAGCATCTCTCTCTCTCTCTATACTCGTATATGCATGTATATATATATATATACACTCAGGTGACAAAAGTCATGGGGTACTACCTATTATCGTGACGGACCTCTTTTGCCCGGCGAAGTGCAGCAACTCGACGTGGCATGGACTCAACAAGTCGTTGGAAGTCCCCGGCAGAAATATTGAGCCATGCTGCCTCTACAGACGTCCAAAATTGCGACGGTTGCCGGTGCAGGAGATTGTGCACGAACTGACTTCTCGATTATGTCCTATAAATGTTCGATGGATTCATGTCGGGCGACCTTAGTGGCCAAATAATTCGCTGGAACTGTCCAGAATGTTCTTCAAACCAATCGCGAACAGTTGTGGCCCGGTGACATGGCGCATTGTCATCCATAAAAATGTCATCGTTGTTTGGGTACATGAAGTCCATGAATGGCTGCAAGTGGTCTCCAAGTAGCTGAACATAACACTTTTAAAGTCAATGATCGGTTCAGTTGGACCAGAGGACCCATTCAATTCCATGTACAAACAGCCCACACCATTATGAAGCCACCACCAGCTTGCACAGTTCCTTGTCGACAACTTGGGTCCATGGATTGGTGGGGTGTGCGCCACACTCGAACCCTACCATCAGCTCTTACCAACTGAAATTGGGATTCATCTGACCAAGCCCCGGTTTTCCAGTCATCTAGGGTCCAACCGATATGGTCACGAGCCCAGGAGAGGCGCTGCAGGCGATGTCGTGCTGCTAGTAAAGGTACTCGAGTCAATCTTCTGCTGCCATAGCCTAGTACAGCCAAAGTTCGCCGCACTGTCCTAACGGACACGTCCGTCATACGTCCCGCATTGATTCCTGCGGTTATTTCAAGCAGTGTTGCTTGTCTGTTAACACTGACCATTCTGCGCACACATCGTTGGTCTCGGTCATTAAGTGCAGGCGGTCGGCCACTGCGTTGTCTATGGTGGGAGGTTATACCTGAAATTAGGTATTCTCGGCACACTCTTGACACTGTGGATCTCGGAATGTCGAATTCCCTAACCATTTCCGAAATGTAATGTCCCATGCGTCTAACACCAATTACCATTCCACGTTCAAAATCTGTTAATTCCCGTCGGGCGGCCATAATCACGTCAGAAACTTTCTCACATGAATAACTTGACAACAAATGAAAGCCCAACCAAGGCACTGCCTATTTATACATTTTGTATGCGTTACTATTGCCATTTGTTAATTTGCATATTGCTATCCCATGACGTTTGTCATCTCACTCTCTCTCTCTCTCTCTCTCTCTCTCTCTCTCTATATATATATATATATATACACACATACTGAAGAGCCAAAAAAAAACTGGCACACCTGCCTAATATCGTGTAGCCCCCACCCCCCACGAGCATGCATAAGTGCCGCAAGACGACGTGGCATGGACTCGACTAATGTCTTAAGGTATGCAGGAGGCAATTCACACCATGAATCTTGCAGGGCAGTCCACAAATCCATAGGAGTGCGAGGCGGTGGAGATATCTTCTGAACAGCACGTTGCAAGGCATCCCAGATATGCTCAATAATGTTCATGTCTGGTGATTTAGGTGGCCAAAGGAAGTGTCTAAAGCCAGAAGAGTGTTTCTGGAGCCACACGGTAGCAACTCTCGACGTGTGGGGTGTCGTATTGTCCTGCTGAAATTGTCCACGTCCGTCGGAATGCACAATGGACATGAATGGGTGCAGGTGATCGGGCAGGATGCTTTCGTACCTGTCACCTGTCAGAGTGGTATCTAGACGTATCAGAGGTTCCATTTCACGCCAACTGCACACGCCTCATACCATGACAGAGCCTCCACCAGCTTGAATAATCCCCTGTTGACATGTAGGGTCCATGGATTCATGAGGATGTCTCCATACCCGCACACGTCCATCCCCCGATACAATTTGAAACGAGACTCGTCAGACCAGGCGACGTGTTTCCAGTCATGAACAGTTTAATGGCAGTGTTGGCGGGCCCAGGCGAGGCGTAAAGCTTTGTGTCGTGCAGTCAACAACGGTACACGAGTGGGCCTTCGACTCCGAAAGCCCATATCAATGATGGTACGTTGAATAGTTCGCACGCTCGCACTTGTTGATGCCCCATCATTGAAATCTGCGCCAATTTGAGAAAGGGTTGCACGTCTGTCATGTTCAATGATTCTCGTCAGTCACCGTTTGTCCCGTTCGTTCACGATCTTTTTCCGGCCGCAGCGATGTCGAAGATTTTATGTTTTACCAGATTCCTGATATTCACGGTACACTCGTGAATTGGCCGTACGTGAAGATCCAAATTTAATCGCTACCTCGGAGAAGCTATGTCCCATCTCTCGTGCGCCGACTATAACACCACATTCAAACTCACTTAAATGTTGATAACCTGCCATTGTAGCAGCAGTAACCTATCTAGCAACTTTTCCAGACGCTTGTTGTCTTATATAGGCGCTGCCGACCGCATCGCGTTACTCTGATTGGTTCCATGCCTCTGTTATTTGCATACGCACCCCTATACCGGTTTTTTTGGCTTTCCAGTGTATATATATAATAAGGAATTAATATTTAATATTTGTAAAGAACAACCAGTGTCAATGAAAACAATGATTTGTGCCACATTTTTCCAGCGCACATGTTCCTCCATTCTTAATGTAACTTTTGGTAAGAGTTTGTATATTTGTTAGTGACGCAAATAAAATTGTAGCAAAGCGTAGTTAAGGACAAAATAAAGCTTACCAGAGAGACGATATTGACCAGAGTACTGTTACGTTTTCATGTGGTTTGAGTTGTTTGAATTAAGCTCAGTTGCCAGTCGCATGGTTATTCTTAGTTATCTTTTGCATGTGCGACATTTGCATGTTTATTTGTATTATGTGTTTTGAGCCAATACCTTTTGTCGGCAACGAAACAGGTAACATTGCTTCCAGTTTTTATTTATCTGTATTTATCTCTTTGTTTATCTGTGTGTTTATCCTCTTTTTTGCCACTGTTTATCTGGCATTCCGTGTGGTTACAATTGCGCTTCGTTTCAGCCGTCCAACTATTCCTGTGCAAGAAATTACGTCGATCTGTTGCTAGGCTGCGACGTTGCATTGTTATTGCGTTTAGGTACTTTTTAATTTTCCAATAAGGATTTCCCCAAGGGAATGAGTAATTTTTTAATGGGAAAAAGTAGCGTATGTCACTTCCCGGCCCTCCAACTATCTCTGAGCAAAAATTGATGACGATCCGTTGCTGCGTTGCGATGTGGAAAAATGACAAACACACTTTCGCATTTATATAATAGTTATGCTATATATAGCAAGGACCGATTTATTTTCAGTTTCATTTCAATCGATAAATTATTTTCCAGTTACACATAAATCAATAAATTATCGATATAGATATATTGATAAGTATCGACAGTTCTATAAGTATGGATATATCGAGCATTGACGCAGCATTTTACCCCGAGCGCTAATTTTACAAAAAAATTTTTTTGAGGGAATGAGATATTTTTTTGCGATAAAAATAGCCTATGTCAACTTTTACTGCATTACAGAAGCGCAGCCGCAGATCTTTCGTGGTACGGCCTGAGCGAAGAAGCACAGGGGCAAGCCAATACATTCGCGCTTGGGAGGACCGGGGCTCGAATCCCATTCCAGCCATTCACATTTTGGCTTTCCATGGTTTCCCGAAATCGTTCCAGGCGAATAGAGACATGCTCCCAGTAAATTTGGTGATGAAGGTGGGAAAAGTTTTATCTCTGATAAAAACACTTATTCGTATTTCTCTGTTATAGATGGATATATTCTACTATGGAGTTTTTTTAAATATATTTTTATTCTACACAATTCTTTATTACATGATATTGTTTCATCTTTAACGTTTTAGACAGCGCATTGCAAGAGAGCGCGCTGGCGGCAAACTTTTTCCGAGAGGATTCACTACTATTATTGTTTGTAAATTTTTTGAGATATTTTCCCGTGATAAAAAGTGGCTAATGTCACCTTTCAGCCCTCCAAATATTTCTGTGAAAGAAATTACGTTGACGGTGCATGGTTGACGTTGCATTGTTATTCTGTTTGTGTACTTTTTCATTTTCCAATAAGAATTTTAATAATAAATTTAAATAAGATATTTTCTCGGGATAAAAAGTAGACTATATCACTTCCCGGTCCTCCAACTATCTCTGTGCAAAAAATCACGTCGATCTGTTGCTCCGCTACGACGTGAAAGAGGGACAAACAAACATCCAAACACACTTTCGCATTTTTATATATATAATGACTGTCAGGATGTTCCTTACATTTGCTAGGGATTTTGTTGCTTGGTGTTGGTTATTACTTTATTATACATGTGATATTGGCTATGTGAGATGTGTATATTATTTAAGAGTCGGGAAAATTCCACACATAAATTTTTGTTTGCTTAGCTCGTTAGTTCATTATATCTAGTCAATTTTCCGTTGTAATTTTAGTGAATTAACAATGGAATGTTAACGATATTTGCTCAAAGAAGAGCTTGTTTACGTGTTGCATGATCGTAATTTTGATCCACCTGGGGACATGCAGCAGTCACATAAGAAAGAGTGTGTAGCTTGGCATGATGATATTCCATTCTCAGTGGACTATTTAAAAAAAAAATTGATCGAATGTACGAGTTTACCAATTGTTCGAAAAAATTCCCTGAGCTTTTGCGTTGTAAAATTTTAGGGCAAATCATTTTTCATATTTTGCCTAACTTCTTAAATTTTGATTTTTAAATCTAATTGATCGTTAGTATTTTGGTCATGTTAGGGTAACTGTGCTTTAATTCCAGTTTTAAGGCAATTGTGTTATTACAGAATTTATTTCTGTCATTTATTCATGTGTTGAAAGTTGGCGCAGAGTTAACTTCGCTTCTCAGCCTGGCTGAAACCCGTTGGCCGCTACAGACAACTCAGATAGCACCGGATTTGCATAGCAGCGCTTGCATTCCTGAGGCGTGGGACGCATTTCTCTGTACTTTATCCGCATCTCTTGCCAAAAGCGCAACGTATGTATTATATAGGTGTAGAATACATGTGTTATGGCTGTGTGCTGTTTTGATTCTTCAGCGCTCTCTGCTAACGATACGAGAATTAAATTTTGTTACTTTGCACCCATGCGGAAGCGAAAGTTTGATATCCTTCTGCCGAGGTAACCACCTTTTCGGTGACTCTTTACACGAACTCGAAAGCATTACGACGTGTTGGGCGTGCGCTCCTCTGTTTGGGAAAATATGTGGAAGAATTTAGCTTCTTAGTGGTAATTAATTTCACGTCATGTAGTATAGTCAAGTGCAAAACTAGTTACTAGTTTAGGAATTAGCATTTTCCTTTAATTCGTTAAGTTTCAAAACTGGTTCTTCTCATCTCTCAAAGATGATGAGTACAGAACATCAGTTTTTTCTCCAGTTGTACATGCCGTGTTTTGTTGACTCCGGAACTAATTAATTAATTTTTCGGGTTTTATGCATGTGTTCCAGAGGTTCCAATTCTTCATTTTCAAGTTTCAATTCAAGTTTTCATGTTTTCCTTCTATAACAAGTTCAAGTACTACTTTAATAATGCGCGAATAATGCAGCAAGACCAAATCTCTAAATGTAAAAACAGTTAGTAAGCATAGTGCAAATATAACTCAATTTCCTTTGGAACATGCCTAGTAGATTATTTAAATCCTCCTCCCCGAACTAAGGCAGTTTTAACTTCAATTTTGGTATCCGTTGATAGTTTCAGCAAATTCCTTTTCTTTGTTCCATTATGCTCAATGCAGTAGGTACAAATTTGTAAGGTTATACGACAAAGTTTGTTCGTCATATTTGAATCTCCTGTATTTATTGTGATTGATAATGCCACATAAATTACTTATATTGAAATGAAGAATTTAGTATTTTTGTGGGGAACCAATATTATAGCGACCAGTTCCTTTTATCCTACAGCGGACTTAATAGAATGTTACAACCGTTATCTTAAGGCAGCCTTAAAGTCATTTCAGAGATGATCTTATGAAGAGTGGACATAGTGTTATATCAGTATTTTGCCTTCAATAATGTGGCAAATGACTCTACTAAACACGGTCCTGCTGAAATTTTTTCTGGTCGAAGCTTGTTTCGTCTGTTAATTCATGCATTAGATTTACATGTGTAATACTGGGAGACTGTAGACAAAAAATATCTTGATGAGGTTTAGGAGGAAGCTGTCAAGTATTTGCTGAAGTACTATAATTGTTTAGCTTGTATTCATAAAGATAATTCTGGGACTCTCACTTCTCATGTAGGTGATAGGGTATTACTGGAAGCTCATTATCTTCGCTCAAAGGCCGCTCAGTTAGGTGCCAAATTGGTGCCTAAATATGTATGATACTTTCATAATTAAACATTTTTTAGCACCTGTGACCGTGTTGCTTGAGGATGAGCAATGTCCAAGGAAGGAAAATAAGGCATATGTGATTCAACTTAAATTATTTTCGCATGTTTCCTTATTACAGACTGGATCAAATTGAAAATGGATCTATGTGAGATTTTGTAGGATCTTTCTATAGGAGAGACACAGTAATATGGTATTAATGCATTTTATATTGTCTCTGTTATTACCATTGAAATATGAGAGAATTTTTTTGTGTTTTTATATATTGTTTTTAAACTTTTGTAATGTTAAAATTCAGGAGCTGTTTTGCTTCCAATGTTATGCTCATATGTTTGGTATAGGGTTTTCATTATCATTTAGCTTTTAACACATTTGGGATATGTTACCTTGTATTTTTTATTTGGACGTTTATGATTGTATTTGAATCAAAGTCCGTCCAAACATGGAAGAGAACCAGATGTAGGAGTCAGAAATTCTGGAGTATTGTCTATTTGTTTTCCTTGTGAGGAGTCAAGGAGAATTTTTATTGATGCCAAATTTTGGAGAGGAAGTACAAATCGTTTTGAATGTTTGTTTGAGTGACAGATGCTGGCTGCTGGGTTTCGCCCTCTCGAGAGACATGATGGAGGATGCTGCTCCAGGTGTAGTCTTCACAAAATGACGAGCCGCGGTCATCCGAGGAGCCGAGACTCACCATCTCGACGAATTTTCGGGCTACTGGATGCTGTTTCTCGCTGGGTTCCATTGCATCGGGGGAGAAGGATGAAATGGGCGTCTCGTTTTCAGCTACTGTTAGATGCCACCGATGCAAAAATTTACCCGATAAGAAAATTATGGTTTAATAATCTGGGACAATATCTGTGTAATGAAAACTGAAGGTGTTTGCCCACCTCTGTCGATACTCCAGGGACATTGCTGACAACCATGGCTGTGGCCGAGGCAGCATGAAATTTTCCTCGTGCATCCAATGTACTAATGCGTCAGCTGGGGTCGCGGATGGACAAACTTCGCACACGCCGATATGAGTCCTACATAAACATCTAACCAAAAGTTTGAAATATACACAAAGAAAGCATAAAAGTTTGAAATACACATAAAAGAAAGCCTAGAAATTACATGTTACCAACAGTACGGGAACATAACTTGAAATTCAGTGTTTCTAACAAAAAATATTCCAATACCAAAGACAAATAAACACTAAAGAGTAATAAATTTAACGTAATGGTGTCTCCGACTAGGGAGGGTTTCTTTCTTCTCACTGCAGCTTAGTGCCATGCATGGCCTCCATATGTGCATTGTACAGGTCCCTAACATACTGTGGCACGCTTGTTATCATTCCATCTGGGCATCTCTTATGAGATATGGAAGTGTTTCTGGAGGTTGTGGAAGATTATACACTGCTGTTTTCAACTTTTCTCAGGCATCTTTAATGCGTTAGTGCGCTCTCTGTTGATCACAAATGAACTACACAATCCCCAACCACCCGCACTGCCTTATCGCACAATATTCCAAAACTTTTGTCAGGTGTATAGGTATTATACCAAGCGCTCGCATATTGACGGGCCGCCGCCGGCAGCACCGAAGTCCCGGCTGCGAAGACACAAGCACAAAAATCGCAGATCACCGAACTAGTTGGCCAGATGATTGTTAGCAACGTTGTGTGTTTGTAGTTTCAAGGCTCCAAGGAAGAGAATTATTTCTCATTGGAGTGAGTGAACAGATTTGGGCGGCTCTTTACATCGAGGTCTTGAGAACAGATGAGGATGAAGCGAGGTGAGTATGAAGCAGCGCCGGAATTAAAGGACTGGGGACACGGGAGATCCCCGAGAAAACCTGCCAACCAGCGGCATCGTCCGTGACGAATTCCACTTGCAAAAATTCGGGAGTGACCCGGCAGGGGATTGAGCCCGGTTCGCCTTGGTGGGAGGCGAGCAGGCTAACCGCTCAGCCACCGTGGTTCCAGGCATCTGCTCAAGCCTTGTTTTGATCACAGCTGTTGATTCGTGGGCATTTAAAATCATCTAAAATAAAAGTACATTGAATGTTCGCCAGATCCCCAATATGGGAGAGGATAGGTGTGAAGTTGTCCTTTACAAGGCAAGGATAAAGCAATTTTCAGCAAAGCAATGCCTCCTGGACTTCTCGGCATTGCCTAGGCTTTAAGTATTTTTATATGAGCTATAAGACCCATATGATCACTTTTTTGGGTCATGTTGAGGCTACAAAAGTTTTGATTAGAGTTAAAAATTATTTTGAGTCATGCAATTTTGAATTATAATTCATAAAATTACTTTAAATTTGAAGCAGGGAAGGAAAGGTTGATGTTGGAAATTTTGTGCCTGAGTAGACAAAAATGATATAAAATGAAAATTAATGGCATTTTGCCCGTTTTTTTTGTAATAATTTCATAAAGTATATATTTATTGTATAAAATGGGTCTTAGATTCGTATTATTTAGTTTAATATAGTGCCGAGTGAGTTGTAGAACAGGGAGGTGATCAGTGGTCAAGTTGCATCCTAGGAATAGCAATGTTTTAGAACTTTTATAAGTAAGAAAACATATCTCGAGAAAAAAGGAATAATATATAATCTTATTGTGAATCATTTTTAAAGAAAAAGAAAATGTATACTGCCAAAATTAATTTGTCATTTTTGTGGTAAAACGTCTGGTAAATATTTAAGGTAAATTACCTGTGTCTGTTCAGTGATCAAGATTTCATTTTTTGGGAAATGTTTTCTAGCCGGTAAAATGTTTTTACTCTGGTGAACATTTGGTCAGTCGTTTACCACTGTCACTTGATATGTGGATAGGTCAGGATATAACAATTTACCTCTGCATCACTGTCGAGTAGTGTTGGCACTTGTACACCACATACCTTAAGTTTCAGTTCTGGACACAAACTCTCTTGAGCACAGTTCTGCATGTCTGCTGGCTCATTTAATAAGAATACAAGTTCTTATTCTTTCAAAGTCACAGTGCATATTACTGTATCACTTAAAGGCTCACAATAGTATTGTACATTTTATAATATTTTATTGCATTGCTTCAACCCCTTTGAAGTATTCTTCATATCACAAGTCCGTGATTGGGACCATTTTCACTCAACTTAACTAGTTTAACTTGTTCTGGTTTGTTGATTGTTGCGCAGAGTTACCACTTTATAATCTTTTCTGAAAATTTCGTGGTTCACATTAATTGTGGTACACACATATGTATCTCTGGGATCCATTGTTCTTGATTAGCAAAGAATGTTTTCGATTTTTATGCATTTGGTTCATGTGCAAGAGGTTTAGAATACTGTTGTCTGGCGTTACTGTATTGTACCTGTTGTAGACTCTGGGTGTTTATACTGGATGATAGTGGTTGCTGTCTTTGATCAAATATTACTTGCGCACCTTGGTCTGGCCGATTATGCATTTGGTTCAGTCTTTTGCTGGTGTTCAGATCAAACTTAAGTTGTCACTGTTCTGTTTCTCTTTCCCTTTTGCATTGACCTAGTTATTGTTCATATTCGCCAATTTCTCCTTGATGATATTTGGAGTTGTAGAAATTTCGAAATGCATGCATTTTTCTAAATTTACCTTTGCCACCATTAAAACTGCCTTACTATATATGGGAAATGTTGCCATTCTATGTGTTTGTTATATAAATCTTGTTGCTGTTGTATAACACTCACTACAGAATATCTAGGTGTTTGTGACTTGTTGTAAAATCCCTTGTTCTGCAAACCTGTATGCAATTGCATAGGCTGTTCCACATTATAAGTGCAGTCTTGCTCCTTGCTACCCCACTGCCTTTGCAAACTTATGGTTCTGTCAGATAGCAACAGCTCTTTGCTCAAGGCTGATATGTCGGTAGTTTGATGACGTATCTGGTGTGTTTGGTCCTTATATTACAACTAAGATAGGGCCATTCCTCAAACTTCTCATCAATAATGGGTGAGTCGAGGTACCTTGACTTCTTACACATTTCAGATAGGCGTGTCTCTAAATTCTTGCCTCTGCCTGGTATAAATATCTTGGTGTGTAATTGGGCCATAAGGTTTTCTTGTAACCTGCTATTTTAGTAGAATTTCAAAGAGATTCTTTGAAGTCTGACATGTGTGTATTGTGGGCCATACCATTTCCTACCACAATTATGCATTTTACTTAACCACCGCATTCAAACATCATAAGGCATCAATGCAATTTAAATGAAATAAACGGACATACTCTCTAAAATTTGTCATGGGGTGGGAGCACCCAGAGGAAACCCTACAACCTCATGACAGTGACCAATGTATCCTTCTCCATCCACAACATCCATATCAATGTATGGACAAATAAACTCTTTAAAAATTTGCGCAGGTATCAAAAATACGTTCAAAAACTAAAGTAAAGAATCCCATTCAATAAGAACAAATGACAATATGAATTATCCCCAGTTGTGAGAAATAAACAAATGACGCTTATTCCATTTTTAATCATATAATTGCAGGCTAGTATATATTTTTCTTTTGCAAAATGACCTAAATATTTTAATACAAAAATATAAAAGATTATTAAAAACAGTTTTAAACAGATTGAATGATTACGATTAAAATTTCACAATTGAATAATATTGGGCTTGAGAAAAATTACAGAATAAATGACCAAATATAATAAATTCCCATTAAAATACTAATCTTTATAAGTTTTCCCTCGATGAATCTCACCCCATGTTCTCTCTCGAGCAGTCGTTCAGGCTAGGGTACAGTATGTAGTCTAACCAGCCCCTCCAGAATTCATGACATAAGGTGTTGAAAAAACTCCATAAGGGTAGCGCTGATCGTCTTGGTGGCGCAACCACAACCCGATGACGTAGTAGAAGCGTCACACCGTCTCTAGCCACGCCAGCCCAACTGCTGTGGAGGGGATGTAGACTAGCTGATCGCGGCATGGAAGACAGGCCTCGACCTGCGGTCCCGCACCGCTGGACGTCGAACGGGGTATCGACAGCTTTGTTGAAATACCCAGCCGATATCCCTCGTACGACACATAATTTAGCAGCATAGTAGGCGAAAATTGTGCGGTGTTCCAGGCACACCGTCACATCCTACCCTCCTCAAAGTACACGCAGCAGTCCCAGCTGAAATCAGCAGACAGCGATTATGGGTGGCCAGTCCATTGTCGCCATCATCTCCGCGGCTAGGACTCGCTTCAAACGTAGATATTCTGTTCTTCGTAATCCAAATATCCCTCAACACAACAGACCAAAACACTTATAGTCAGTTCACGACTGGAAGAGACTTTCTTGAAGCCCTGTTAAAGATCTACTTTCAAGCCCATTTCGTATCCTTCCGCCAAAGGTAAACAAATATTGCCATGTGGCAGTCACATGGCAATGTTTACATGCAATGTTTACATTCCACTGTGTGTGTGTGTGTAACATGTGTTCGTACATACACGTACCCTTTATAAAAGTCATGTATATATTATTAATGGATATTCCACAAGCGTAAAGTTTTTAATCTTGGGAATTTCACACAAAAGAATATGCGATGCTAGCGAAAAACATTTCATTCTATTAACCCAAAATGCGAGTATTTTGATGAATCGGTAGTTGTTGTCTATTTACAATCGATTGTTAGTGACTTTCGATCAATTCTCGTACATCGAAGGCAAGATCTTCAGTATTGATCGAAATTGCTACAGACGTTAAAATGGTCACAAATTCTCTGGCACGTGTGTCAACAACACAAGGAACGGAGGTTAGTAAACAAATGGCCGCGTTACTTTCACCTTGAGCGTGATCATGTGACTATGCAAGAAACATTGACATCTAAATACGTTAACATCACGTCATTAATAATTGGCATAATAAGATACAATTCTTTTTGACACCCATTTGTAAGCGATAAATTAACAATTACGTTAAAACTTTGGAACTATTTCCTCTCTTTGTGCTGGCAACCTAACGGCATAACTGTATCCGCGCTCGCCGCTGTTTGTAATGTTAATGTATGTCGCTAACGGCTAGGGTATTTTTTCATAGGTTGATTTTCAAAAGTTTCTTCCAGTCGTGAACCGACTACAGGTACGTACCCAGACCCCACATGCCAAGGTCTAACTACTGTCAAGAAAGAACGGGGCAATTTAAAAACTTAGGGCACTAAAATTTCACACCATAGGAATACTATTAAAAACACTTCATAAAACAGCACCATTAAAAATAATCTCAATAATCTCATTTTATAACTCTTGAAATAACCTCAAGAAATCATTAATTTTTACACATCATTTCTTTTTATACATTTATACATTTTTAAAACCAAAACAATTTTGGGACAGTAACAAATATCCACATAATAGAGAACTGGGGCAGGAAAGCACTTAATTGTTTTACAGTAAAAGCTATTTACATGTATTATATGTACTTTAAATTCTTTGTGTAGAGATTGCAGCTGCGTAACAAGAAGCGTAATAGGTGTCAAATAACGAACTATCCTAAATGGTCAGTTCCATTGCGGCCCTAACTTTGAGCTAAAATAATCCAACTTTGAACTCAAAAAGTGGAAATGAATCATAACCAAATCACCACTATATTATGTACAATCGTTACTTTGAGCATTAACCTTCTCTTCCATCTTTTTATGGTGTATAATTAAATTACTTGAAACTTCTTCCCAAATCTTTACCAAATCTTTATTAGCTACGTTTTCCACACAAAAAGGGTGCAATGTCCAAGCATTAAGTAAGTGATGTAATATATTTCTTCGAATGAAAACCTCTGCATGCGTGTTTTTATGAGAAGTGTGCTTAACATTATTAAAACAAAGGACCAAATTATACAAAATTACATCCCATCCTCTTTGTGTCTCAAATTGGAAACAACGCAAAGCAACTTTGAAATCACGATTCACTGTTTGAACTAAATTAGTTTGCGGATAATACGGTGAATAATTTAATTCTTTTTTCTCCCCACGTGAACATTAAATCACGGAATTCCTATGACAAAAAATACGTTGCATTATCGGAGACAACAAAAACCGGTGACTTAATAATACAAAATAAAAAATGTAAAATTACTTCACAAATTTCAATTGCTTTGATAGTCCGTAACGGAAAAAAGAAACAAAACTTACTGAAACTATCCACAATAACTAAAACGTAAACGTAACCGGACTTGCTACGTGGTAACGGGCCAATGACATCAAAATACACCCGCTCCCATGCAAAATTTGTGGAGAACCAAAACATTTCCTTATTGTTTTTTATTCTTTGGTTTTCCACGTTGACACGCCTCACATTATTTTACCCATTTTTCAATGTTATTTCTTTCACCAGTCCAGGTAAAAATTTCAATTACACATTAAATAGTTTTATTTCTACCCACATGAGCTCCGAAAAATGACTCATGATAATATCTATAAACCATAGATATTAATTTTTCAGGTACAAAAACCAGAAATTAACCCTTTTTTTCTCCATTCCTCAACAAAACCTTTATGAACAGCATAAACTTGTTTTTCCTAAATTGGACATTATTTTCTGGCATTCTACGTCAGTTTTCTGATGTTCCTTAATATCAACAAAAAAGTCGGGAAAAGTTTGCAAATTATTTAATGCCTCTTCGTTTTAAACCGTGTTTTCATGAATTATATTTATTTTATTTCAACAACTTGAAATTACTTTTTCCACTTCAAATTCATCACTACAAAACATGCGCGATAGAGCGTCGGAAACTGAGTTTTCATTTCCTTTTATATGGTGAACCTCAAACCTAAACTGGGTTATTCTAACTAACTAGCGTGCTAAAAGACCAACAGGTTTATTTGATTTCAAAAGTCAACTTAGTGCTTGATTATCAGTAAATAACTTAAACGGTGCGTGGTCTAGGTAGTCTGAAAAATATTCTATTCCCCAAATACAAGCTAAACATTCCTTTTCAAATATGGTATATTTTCTTTCTGCAGTAAAAAATTTACTGGCATAAGCGATGGGAACAAAATCTCCGTCTTTTTTCTGACTAAGTACAGCTCCTAGCGCAATTGAACTGGCAACACAATGCAAATAAAATTTTTCCTGGAAATTTGGTTGTTGCAAAACTGGCGGCTGAGTCAACTTATATTTCAAAATTTGAAAAGCTTTTTGCTGCTTTTTGCTGCCACAAAAATTCGATATTTTTCCTTTTCGAAAAATTTAAAGGTTCTGTGATATGGGAAAAATTCGGTATCATCTTACCATAAAATGCAACCGTACCCAAAAAACGATGAAACACCCTAACGTTTTTCGGTACAGGAAAATTCACAATTGGTTTAATTTTTTCAGGGTTCGTGCGTAATTTACTATCAGCTATAATAAAACCTAAATATCTGACGTGTTGTTGTGTCCAACTTATTTGATCGGGATTAACCGTCAAACCTGCTTCCCGCAAAGCCTGTAATACCAGACGAATGTGTTCAAGGTGTTCCTCTATAGTGTTACTATATACACATACATCTTCTATATATGTGAACACAAAATGATGTACGTATTTACCTAACACCTAAAATAAAACTCTTGACATTCCTTGCGGCCTGCAGTTTACTCCCATCGGTAAACGAGTCCATTGGGGTACAAAACGCTAACGGTTCTCGTGAGTTAGGATGAAGTTCACATTGCAAAAACACCGAATTAAGGTCCAAAATGGTGAAAAACTTAGTCTTTCTTAAATACTGAAAAACTGTCTCTAAAGCCGCGTTTACACCGGTGTTAGTAACACGTGTTGCTAACAATTTCTATTAACATTTTGAGAAACGCCTCTGTATTTGTTGCCAACAAGCTGTGTTAGCAGCATAAATACCATATTAGTAACAAGAATTATGTTACACGCTGGAAGTCGGTAAAGCTCAAGTAATGTTGTTAACATTTGTTAGCAACAAGTTTTACCGCGCCTCTTCGATGTTAGTAACATTCCCCCTCCACTCTGACACCATTGCCGCCCGACACCACACCACAAGTACCACAAGCCTCAGAGTCTTCCTGGAAATACGAGTGGCGTGGTGGTGTTTGTCGTTCAGTGTAGTGTGCAGTTTCCTTTCCGATTCCAACGGAAAATATGTTGAGTGAAGTGGAATGGTCGAATTATAAGGTGATTAATGAACCTTATCGAGCTGTTTCGCGAATAGACTGTTTTTGGGACCAAACGTGTTCGTAATTCAAAGATAAAAACCTTAAGAACAACGGTTGGGGTGAAATTGCCCGCGAAATGCAAATAAGCAAGGCAGAATTGCAGAATAAAACGAAGAAGTTGATTGGCCAATACCAGAGATAGTTTAAAAAAGGGAAAAGTGGATCAGGAGTAGATTCCGTAAAATGCAAGTGGCTTTCTTTTGAATCGCTGCAGTTTCTGAACGACAAAACTGCTCCACGGCACACTCGAGAGACTGGGGTAGAAAATTACATTGACGTAAGTGAAAATAGTGTTAAATCCGTAGTCCCTTAAGTTTGTAGACGTCTAGCAAATCCAGGGATGGAAACCTACTGGTTTTGTGGGCTACCATAAACTGTACGCCTACATTATAAATAAATGCTTAATGACTTTATCTTAAGTCAGTGATTAAGTTTATAACTATGGGACATGTATAATGGTGCGAAATTGCTTAAAAAGAAAATAATGTCATATATGGCGACGGTTTGCATGTATTAAAGTAAACGTATATACAACTAGCGAACCGGCCCGGCTTCACCCGGGTACAATTGAGTTTTACAGTGATACACTAATAAATAAATTGGGAATAGACAATTCATTTATGTGAAAACAGAATTATAAAATTATACTTTGTTGGTCTAGGTTATTAACTGATTACGGCAACCTTAAAGGAAGGAAATATTTTTTACCCGATAGCCAAGCAGTAGGGTATTGTTTTTGGAGTGTATCTTTGCAACTATCATGTAAATTCCAAATTTCTGCTTTCGGTGTATGAAAATCAAAATGCTAGTTTCATCAAGTTGTTGCTTCAGAAATAAGTGTACCTAGGTACTACTTTTTGCGCTTGGCTGAGGGATCTTAATCGATCACCAAAGTTAAGCAACATTCCCAGCAGCACACATTTGGATGGGTGACCGTTTAGAAGCATAACATCTGAGTACTTCCGAGCTTCAGAGGGCACGTTAAATATTCGGTCCCGGTTGTTATCGATTGATAGCAGCCATTAAGCCATTTAAGAGGTTCTTGGGCGGTCTGATAAATTCTGACACTAAAGGGAAAAAAAAATATTTCGGTCACGTTCCCAGCCGTTGCAAAATTATATTTTGTTGTTATTCCACAGGGACCGTACAATTTTCCGGGATAAAAAGTGTCCTATGGCTTATTACGTGATCTGAAGTACCTACATACCAAATTTCATAAAAATCCGTTTAGTCTTTATGGAGCTGAGTTCGGTCATGTTCACAGCCGTTGCAGAATTACGTTTTGTTGTTATTCCACAGGAACCGTTAAATTTTCAGGGATAAAAATTATCCCGGATACCAAATTTCATCAAAATACGTTCAGCCGTTATGGAGCTGAGTGGTAACAAACATAAATACACACACGCGCAGACTTTCGTATTTATAATAATAGTAGGATAGGATAGGCACTATGGGAGACAAATGCAGGCCTATGTCGGTAAATAGGCCTATACCTTTATAAAGCACCAGGTAAGAACAATGATGAAATGAAAAACAAAGTTTAAGAAAGACTATACATGAAAACTACTCTTAGATACACCACTGAAAGGCGTTCTTTTTCTTTCTTAATAGTCTTTCTGTCATGGAACCGAGCCTTCTGAGCTGTTGAAATAAGCACTTAATTCCTCCCGTATTTATTTTGCAAACTGGGAAGATTTCTTTGGCACTCGTTTTATATGAAGTAGGGTTCCTGTCGGCATACCATCTACTCGCCAGTAACGAGGGACTAGTGTTGCCGATGTACTGTCTTCATAGTCAAATGTTCCCGCAGGAATGTATGATGCACTTGACGATTTACTTCGTTGTAGAAAGTTGTGTAGATGCGTGCAGGCCAACTCTACTCGTTCGGCGTTTTCAGGCCCGAGTAAGAGTGGTTTCCGAAGGACTCTGAAAATCACAATAAATATGCCGAAAACATTTTCAACAACCCTGCGTACTCTGCAGTGTCTATAATTGTAAATACGCTTTTGCTGCCCTTGTCGTGAAGTCCTGGAAACGGTTTCATAATAAATGGATGTAAGGAAAATGCATCATCAGCAAACAATACGTAGGGAACAGGAAAGTTTCTTCCAGGCAAGCAACTGTTGTCCGGAATGTTCAAATTGGAGTTTTCCAACAGCTGTTTTAAGATGCTCTGAGCAAATACTCCACCGTCTGATAATCGTCCTTGACATCCAACTGAAACGTACGTGAAGCAATAATTAGCATCGACAACGGCTAGCAAGACTATGCTGAAAAACCCCTTGTAATTAAAGTAATCGCTTCCTGTTTGCATAGGCGCTTATAGAGTCACATGCTTCCCATCTATGCTCCCAATGCAATGGGGGAAGTTCCACAGACGATAATACTCGTTGGCGTGATACAACCACTCTTATTTTGTTGATGGGACCTGAAAACAAAACCATATGTGTACCAGCTATAGATAGAGTGCCATAAAAACAAATGTTTAATTTACGAAATTACAAGCGCTGCTGCCAGTGCCTGCGTACTGCGTCCCTATTTGTTTATTATGCACACATAGTTGTATTATATACACACGCGTGCGCGCGCGTGTGTATGTGTGTGTGCGTGCGTGTTGGTTACAAGTCACGTATTACGACTTTGTTTTCAGGCGGACAGACCAGAAGAAAACCCAGACAGTGAACAAATTCAGGAAATCGTTCAGACTGGCTGCCAGAATGTCTCCGAAAAAGACACCCCGACCCCCACCTCTTCTTGCTAACGTCCTAAAGCTAACGAGTAAACGGAAGTACAACCATATGGCTGGAGAGGCTTATTCGGCCATGAAAAAATTAGGTAGTAACATGAAACAAAAAGATGACTTCGATGTTTTTGGCGAGAATTTCTCTTTGCCAGTTACGTAAAATAACAGATGCGTTTAGTCAGATTATTGTAAAGCACCGAATAAACAAACTTTTATTTGAGATGGAAATGTCCTCATTCACTAACCATTCTAATAGCAATGTGCCATCTTGTTCAACTTCGAGGCCTTCCTACAGTGCGTGAAGATCCTACAGGTGAGTTATTCTCGAACGTGAGCTCTCTCGGTTTTGTTGAGGATATGGGTTTGGGGGATGAAAAGGAAGCAAACGAAGTGTTAAATAACGAGGAACATATTTATACTACACTGAATTGAACGAATCACATAGTGTTTCAAACACACAATATGTAATATGATATGTTGATGTATTTGCAAATAAATTTCTTCTTCAGAATTAAATACTTCTTCTTGTTGGGGAACGATCCTGTTATTTATTTATAACCTTGCATAGTTGACCTATCAATAAACTTGTATAATAACCTTTTTTACACGTGTGGAGTAAACGGCAGAGTGCTCGGCCGAGTTTACAGCTTTGAAAAATCGAAAATAGTCAGCGTAGAGTGTTGGCATACCTGAAGACCCGGTCGAGTATTTTTACCGTTTACTCCAACTGTCTACTCAAGGTTGAACTATTATATTTATATTTGAAGAAAAGATTTAAAACGATTACTTACTTGTATGTTTTCCTTCAGCAAATCGATCAAAGCCTCACACACTTCTGGTACAAACAATGACATTATTGCTTTTGAAATTTTAAACAAGTAACTTAAGCTTGTGTATGAGTCTCCAGTCGCTTAAAAACGCAAGATCACTGCAAGATTTTCATTTACTGGAATAGCTTTTGTGTAATTAGTATCTTGTTTGCCGATTTCATTTCCTGTCATTGATATTAAAAACTGAAATTCACAACTAGCGATTCTCAAAAAGTTTCCATCATACCTTATTTCGCCTGACAAAAGATCAATGTCATCTTCATTCAAGTCACATAACAAGTCACTTCCACTATATCTAGCTCTTGCCTGCAGAGAAGGTCTCACCCAGAACCTTCTTGGTCTTCTCTCTTTCGCCAAAATGACACATGCTGCCGCAGCGAGTACAACTTCCTCCACACTTGACATCTTGCAGTCAACTGAGGTTATGCGGCCACAATGTTATTAACAAAAGTAAATGTCAAACTGGGGTCATGTTACCAACATTTGCTGCCAACATCTGTTACCCGCGTTTACATCGACTGTTAACAACAAATGTTTATAACTTTTGTTACCAATACGTTGTTAGTAACAAAAGTTATAAACATTTGTTGTTAACAGTAGGTGCAAATGCGGCTTAACATAGGTAAAGGATATGAAAAAATATAATGCCTAGCATTTACTTATATTTAATAATTTATTATACGGTATTTCCCGGGTTGTTTCTTAGGAATGAGAAATGAGGGATTCGCACACGCACTATGCGAAACTTCTATAATACATTCCTCTTTTACGTCAGCTATTATTTGCTTACAAATAGGAACTTTGGGCGGTGGCACATAATATGGGACTAAAAATACCGGTTCATGGTTTATCAACTTTTAAACAATAGGACATTTTGTATAATGACCAAATTAAGTGATTATGACATCAGCAAATTCAGACTTTAAATTACTAATTTCCGCCTGTAACTGTTCGGCTAACTGAACCATTTGAATTTGTTGACAATACGACGGCTTATTTTCCAAGGCTACCACAGATTCCGGAGCAAATGCAAAACGTAAACACTTATTCTTTACATCCACGCTACATGAGTTTTTCCAAGAAAATCAATACCCATAATAACAGAATATGACAACTCCTTAAATAACTAAAACTGCATTTTCCATGAAAAATTTTCAATTTTAACCTTTATTGTAGCAAGTGACTGTGATTTAACTAAACCTACGTTGACAAAGGAGCATACAGCAGTACGGCTTTGTGGCTCTTTAATAACGCCAACTACATTATCACGCATTAGCTGGATGCACATTTCGTGACTCATCAATGATGCCAAAGCACCTGAATCTACTAACGCATTCACAGTAGAAACGCGAATTTGCAAGGAATCAAACAATACTAATGGTTTATTTGTACTAGATGCTCAGTAATTTAAACCACCTACACCTGTGGTTTTTTTATAAAGCGGACAAAAAACCTGCAAATAGCCTTCGTTACCACAAAAATAACAAACAAAAGGATGTCGTTTGACTTTATCATTAGATTCACCTTGTGATTTATCCACTTCCGTTTGCAAACAGATATCGCGTGTACGTTGGTCTTCATTTGACCGATCGCCGGAGTGGCGACCTTTATGCACTTGTCACACGCAACTCGTGACTTTAACTTTACTTGAGCCGTCTTTAAAAAAAAACTTTTCACTTACGTGATTTGTACGAAAACCGCATTTACAATAACGCTTATTTTTGGTAACTTCGTCGTGCCTTTTGTGGCAATCTCTTATAGTTAATTCGACCTAGGAAACCAACTCTAACAGCGCTTGTAATGCTTGAGGCTATGTGGCAATGGAAAAAATCTCTGATTGCTAGGTAAAAGCTTGTAAAATATAACTTCTGTTAAATATGCCTCATCACATGGACTACCCAACAATTAAACTAGTTGAATTATTTAATTCACAAAAGCTTTCATTGTTTAAGTAGGACTTTGATATCGCTCGGAAATCTTTAAACGCAATCGCGTAATAGCTACAGGAGACCCAACATGTAATAAATTACGACACAGTAAACAAAACTCCTATTTACCCTCAATGGCCTGATTCAATACTAGCTGTAAACTCTTGGGAACTTAAAGAAATGCGGTTCTATAGATTACGGTGGGCACACACAATTTCAACTCTAATAGGTAACACAACTCTACCAAAAAATCCACTATTTCCGTTAGACTACCATATTTCACATTTGGAATTCTACTCTCAACTCCAGGAGGAATTTATTTTTAAATTTTAGATAACGGAATGGACTCATTAAATTTGACTTCTGTTTGGCTGCACCTTCTTTCGTGACCACGCCATGCAATATCCCCGTAAAACGTCAATGCTGTCACTCTAAGAGAACTTAACCCTCGCATCAGTGAAGATGCTTTGCAATGTTTCCTTTGATAAGTGATAAATCCAACTTGTATGCGCAGTATCTGCATAAGTCATCATTGCTTAGTACACAAATACACAATAATAGAACAAATTCCTACTTTTCGCCGTTATTCACTTCTCACAACAGCGATATTTTTCAAATATCACTGCCAATTGACCTGAATGGAACGGACAGTAGAGTCGCGCAGTAATCACTTGTCACGGGGTGGGAGTACATTCAGGAAACCCAACCACCTGAGGACAGTGGCCAATGCATCCTTCTCCATCTACAACATCCATATCAGTGTATGGACAATAAACTCATTAAAACTTTGCGCAGGTATCACAAATAGACAATATGAATTATCCCCAGTTGTGATAAATGAACAAATGACGCAAATTCCGTTTTTAACATTATAATTGCGGGCTAATATATTTTTTCCTTTCTAAAATGCCCCAATAATTTTAAAACAAAAATATAAATATTATTAAAAACAATTTCTAACATATTGAAAGATTACGATAAAAATTTCACAATTGAATAATATCGAAGTTGTTAGCTTTTACAATGAAAAATTACAAGGCCTGATATCTATAATTGAGTCGTTTTCACGAGAATATGCCATTTCTGTGTGTGAGGCACAAAGTGTGTTCAATGAGTCAAAAATAGAATGTGTACTGACACATATTAAATGTATTTTCTGCTTTCTTGCTCATAATATTATGAAATTAGAAACTGATGTGTTACCTTTGCACAGTGTTTGATATTATAAAATATATTGAATTCAAATTGACTGTAGTCAGGGGAGGTATTCAACAAAAATTAATGACCACATCTGAGGCTCTTAAGGCAATAAATCTGTGCTACTTGACTTTTTTTTTGCAGTCTGTAATATTTTCAGTGGGAAAAAAGAAGATCCACCTGCAGACATCTTTACAGAAAAATGTCACCTGCTGAAATTCACACCAGCAACTCCCTGCTGTGATGTAGAGAGATAGTTTTATAAAAAAAAATTATTTTATCTGACTGGAAACATTCCATGACTGTAGAAAATTTAGGTAAGTACACGAAAGTTCACCACACATAAAAGTAAAATAAGTGGGTATTTTCAGAGCAATATATAAGCTGGATAGATATTAAATATTACCAAAATAAACAAAGTAATGAAATATTCCCTTTAATGTTCATATATTTGAGTGTTTTTAATTACTGTGTCATGCAGAGTTGTAGAAAATTGAATTAAGAACATAACTTTAATGGAATTACACATTTTAATCTATATTTTTACATTTTTTTTGAGATTACATACTTCACTACATATTTCACATATTGTTCTTACATAAACATGTTATTTATTTTACCTGTCAATGGTACATAAAAATTCAGGCTCAAGTAATGAATGGACGAAGATGAATGTAAAAATGATGACAACAGGCTTGTCTGTGGCAAAATGTTAAGTTTTTGAAGGATGATTGAAATGGAAATAGGAAGTTAGAGGACGATGCTTACGGTAACAATAAAATAAATACATATTCCTGTAAGACATTTGTATGTAAAACTCTTAGGATGACAATATGAATAAAATAACATATGGTGTACTGTTTTCCATACACTGTTGTAAAATTATTACAAAAAAAACTGAAGCAGAAAAGCATTTTAAGGATGCGAGTGGGGAGATAAAATAGGTAGTATACTTTCGGGATGAAAATATACCCGTAGGAATTCTTTTAACATAGGGAAGGTATATGCCAAATATCGCGCCCATAGCTTCCGTGATAACACAAATGATAGGTAACAAAACATAATCCATTTTTATTTGGGGGAAAAAAAGTTTTCTGAATACCAATATATCCAAGTTCTTTTGGAAAAAAATGTAGGGTCCACAGTGCCTCTGGGACATACTGGGCAAAACTTTGACGAATAAACGCTGTGAGAACAACGGTTTAGTTTTCTGAATACCAATATATCCAAGTTCTTTTGGAAAAAAATGTAGGGTCCACAGTGCCTCTGGGACATACTGGGCAAAACTTTGACGAATAAACGCTGTGAGAACAACGGTTTAGTTTTCAACACACAGAAAATAAATGTATTTTATGACAATGCTTTCGAAAAGATATAGGCGTTTTTCTGTGAGAAGATCTCTTACCAAATTTAGAAAAACACGTACCATAAATGGATTAGAAATGGCTCCCAGAAATATCCGCCCTCCATAATTCTCTCTTTTAAATAGATTGTTTTCAATGGCAAGGGTGCAAGACGAAACATGGGAATATGAATCAAGTTTGGTTAAAGATAATTAAACCTCAACACTTCTTTTTTACATTTTGTAAATAGCCAATTTTTAAATTAAAAACTTTATTCTTCAGCAAAGTAAATATTGGACAAGGTGAGCCAGTGTTGGAGATTTTGCAAATACCCGTGTAAGGACTGTGTAATATAAACAGTATAACACTACATTTAGGAGCTGATGTTCAATTCGAGTGCCATAGCTCACTGCAGTAGATACATCTATGCAACCTGTCTGGATACTTAATGACTGGAAAAGTGCATCCCACATTTACAAATCACTTCTCCAACTAACTCAGGTAAACCGAAGTCATGTGAAGAAATTCCATTTAATCCATGGATCCCATCAAATGACTATACAAGCTGGCAGAAGCTCCATAATGGTATATGGTGTGTTGACCTGGCATGCATTAGAATCCCTCGTACATCTACGAATGTATCATCATCATCATCATCGTCATCATCGTCTGCATCATCTTCACGAGGAGCAGCTTCCCAGCCAGGATGCATTTAGAGCTTGTAAATGGCTAGCTAATGGAGCTTCATCTCCATTCAATATATTACCTGCAACACAGCACTCACACAATAATGTTCATAAAAATCTGGATATTAGAACTGTTACAATTTCACTCAAAGTCAGTAGGCTAAGCCAGGTTCGTTAAGGGACGGAGGTCTTAATTAAATAAAAGCATTAATTATAATTTCCTATTTTATTTACCGTAAGAACAAACAAAATTATCTCGACTCAATATCTCATAATAAATTGATATTACTTGCTATTTACAATTAATTTAATCAATCAATACAATTTATATTTACCTAAAAGAAATTAACGTAATTAAATAATTAAAATCTGTCCCAATAACAGTGTATCGAAACCTATAAAATTACTTTATAAATTATATATCTATCATTCCTGTCAATGCTGTCAATCATTCCTCCGGCTGCCGGCCACCCGGAACAAACCTTCTAGGTAGAGGAGGGTCGAGGTTGTCAGCCCCCCTCCCACAGCGCCGGACCACGCACCTGATGCGAGAGTCCATGCTCGTAATAGTACTATGTAATTTTCATCCTATTTTATCTGAAAATTAATTAAGTGCTCATTTTAAATGGATGTTAGTTCACATTATGAAACATTAAATTTGATATAACTGGGCATGGAAAGACCATCTGATTAAGCATAATGCAAAACACATAAATCAAATTTTTAAATATGATAAACAGTAAATATTTCAAATGCCAGCAAAATTAACCAAATTAAAATAACTTTTAAAAGGAACTTACAGAAAACAGTCACTACATTTAGGCAACTTTCCTTAGTAAGACAGGCTTACACAATCGTTAGAATGTGCAGGTACATATGAATGTAAGTGTGTGTGTATGTATTTATGTACGTAATGCACGTGAAAGGCGTATGTATGTATATGGGTAACTTTTTTATCCCTAAGCACATTGTAATGAAATATTTTAGGAATATGATATTATTAATGATCATCCCGATATTATTAATGATCATCACAATGCAAACTTACATAAAAGCACATCTTCAGTATTGTAACAAATGGTCTGGGGCATATCCAAGTTTGTGAGGGATGGTGTTTACGTCTGAGACCACTTGTAGATACTTCATACCGTTATATATATTCATAAAGCAATGTGATAGAAATTTCAATAGTTTCGAGTTTCTTTCAAGCTGAATTCATAACGAACACGCCTATTTTAGCGTGGCACTGCCGTTAGCTGAAATGAATTCTTCAGAAGATACGATACGACACTGTCGAAATTTAAATTATTTAGACAATGTGTGTTGTCATTACTTTTAAAATTGTTCTTTATTGGGAGACTAAGAAATCAGCAGCGATTACAAATACGACGTTTAAGCATTCAAAAAATGAAGTAAAATTTATGTTATAAAAACCATAACTACACATTTATGAACATTTGAACCATTACAGTCCCATCTTTAAAAAACATAAGAATTTAAATACTCAAAATAAGAAAAAAATATAATTAAACAAATTTTGCTTGTAAAAGCTTACTCTGATGTTTCTATTACGGGGAACTAATCTGTCTCCTTTAAAGTTAGCCAAGGCGGACTGAAAGATGCTGAAAAGTCGGACTATGTAAAGCGCGTTATATAAAACGCGCTGCAGAGGAAGGCTGGGGGAGGGTACCACGTGGGTCCAACACTTGAATCGATATAAGCCAAGGAACCGACTGCAACGAGATGTGGGTGCGACCGCGTCGTGCAAACATGTTTTGCTCCGGGAGACGATTCGCAAAAGCAAGTAGGGGAGAGTGAAGATTTCGCAGCATCGGCGTGTACACGTCTGTTTAGGAAAGGTAAGTCGGGAATCAGATTAACGCTATTAATTATAACATTTTGTGTATCTATTATATATTATTACGTGAGCATTTAGGTCAAGCCACATTTGATTATTTGTAACAACTGCCAATTCGCCACTTTAAATTTATCTGCGCATCTCTATCGTGCAGTCTGATTCTAAAGGCCATAGCATTAATCGAAGGGAAATTAAGAGACTTGATATTGGTAGCAGTGTTATTATGTCATAAATTCAGCCGCGCATGACACACCATACAGTGAAGCAATAAACGATATTTCTCTTAGAAACGTGTTTGTGTTAAGATACGTTTATATTCAGTTTTGTACTGTTTAATCCCTAGTTCAATTTATTTTCTGTAAATGTCATCAGCAGATAGGGATCGTCAATAATACGTACTGAAATTGATTGCATGGTACTAAGCGAAAGCATGCATGTCTTGATGTTTAGATTAAAGCAAAACGTTTACTACATACAAGGATATGACCAACGTACTGAACTACTCACGAGTGCAAGTTGTCAAGAATAATGTTTTGAGAAGAGTTTTAAATAATGTATTACACGAAAATCGGGTAACTTGTCATAAAATATATTCCCCAAGATATTTTGCTCATTCTACTACCTGTAATAATTATGATGTAACTAGGAAAAATATTTAGCTCGTTAACTTTGTCGAATACTGGATATATATGATCGTCTGGAAATATTACTAGAAAACACATGCTTAATCCAGTAAAGAATATTTCGTGGGATTTCGTAAAATTATGAAATTCTAAAAGTTAAGTCTTAGAAATCNCATGCTTAATCCAGTAAAGAATATTTCGTGGGATTTCGTAAAATTATGAAATTCTAAAAGTTAAGTCTTAGAAATTTTCACATGATATGAAGTTAAATAAAATTTTTTTTTCATGTTTCTAAATTATAACTATTGACTCGTCTGATTGTGTTTAACTACACAGTGACAACATAAGCAATTCCACGACTTCTCTGCAAGAGATAGATTTGTGGGTTTGTAGTAATCATTAAATAGTCTTTTATCTCTTTTTTATCATGTGAATAAAGATAAAATCAAATTTGCAATAACTTTTCAAGATAAATTTTACATACATAAATTGTGTACGATAACTGCACTTTTAATAATATGAAATGTGGATTGCCTCGTGGCTTAATGTATATATTTTTTTAGTAAAACCAACGTAAAAAATGATATAACTAATTGCTCTGCTTTGTTGTATTAAGGACTGAAGAGCACGTATCAGAACCTTACATATTGTAAACCGGGGTTTCTTTGCTCCTATCGGGGTTACTTTGCACCACTAAAAATTTTGGTTTTGATGCCTTTGGCAAATAAACGAAGAAATCTAGATAAGTAATAAACATTTTTTATGTTCTTTACCAATTTTGTTTGCTAACAATTCACCAAATTGCTTAAAAACAACCNAATGTTCTTTACCAATTTTGTTTGCTAACAATTCACCAAATTGCTTAAAAACAACCATTTTGAGTGGGGCAAAGTTACCCAAGCAGGTGCAAAGTAACCCTGGTTTACGGTATTACATTTCTAGAAGTATTAGCCATTAAACATTATGTTTCGTAGTTTTTAAAATNTGCACCACTAAAAATTTTGGTTTTGATGCCTTTGGCAAATAAACGAAGAAATCTAGATAAGTAATAAACATTTTTTATGTTCTTTACCAATTTTGTTTGCTAACAATTCACCAAATTGCTTAAAAACAACCATTTTTAGTGGGGCAAAGTTACCCAAGCAGGTGGAAAGTAACCCTGGTTTACGGTATTACATTTCTAGAAGTATTAGCCATTAAACATTATGTTTCGTAGTTTTTAAAATNAAAGTAACCCTGGTTTACGGTATTACATTTCTAGAAGTATTAGCCATTAAACATTATGTTTCGTAGTTTTTAAAATTTTTGATATGCATAATATTTACATGAATTTATCCTCTACAAAAGGGATGACTTGACAGGCCTCTGTGCCATTAAGCACTTGCAGTACCTTCAAACATAAGAAATGTTGTATTTAATTTAATCGATAATTTGAAGGCATGTTGCGGTTGCTGCTTAATAACCTAATCTGCTTAGTAACCAGATATTTAACCACACTAAGAGAAAAGCTTATAAAGTAACAGTGTGTGATCCGTGTATAGTTAATTTAACTCAAAATATTTATAAAATTGATTTATTCTGGGAGCTTATATAATATTTACTTGCACCTAACTGACGTGGTCTTAAGTGCCAATGAGCGTGAAGTGAAGATAAAGCAGTGACGAAATGCAGTGTTGAGAGAAACTGGAGTATCCTGGGAAATCAATTGGCCAGTGGAAAAATTCGCCACGTTTCGCACATGCGAAAATCATAGCTAGAACTTTCCGCGAACCGAGCACGGTTCTCTGTGTTGGGAGACGAGAGTTCAAAATATATTTTGTTGCTCCGATGACGAGCGAACAATACATGAAAATAGTGTAGTCTATTTGCTGTATTTTCACTATTGTTTAATCAAACCAACCTTCTAAAAATCACTCCATATATGACGTGTTTGGTTATTTCCTCAATATTTATGTATCATAAGCGTTTTATACATGTGTTGACCTAAAAGTACCTTAGTTTTGATTAAATTCAAATTTTATTGATATTTTATCTGTAAACTATATATTTCCATTTATAATTATTATGAATAAAACCACTGAGAAAATACCTGTGTTGGTAATGTCTAGTAATAAATAGTTCTTATTCAAAATATTATTACACTGGTGCGTACGAATGCGGGTGTCCCTCTGGTGGAATTTTCTAGACTGATTTAAGCTTGGTTTGCATGAGGCGGTGGAATATTCTGAAATTATAACTTTAGTAGGTCTTCAGAAAAGTGTGAAGTAAATATGAATTTACTATATACATAATTCGTCTCATGGTTTTACAGATATAACTTTTTTTAAATATAAATGTGAGACTCCGGATAATTGGACCAGATGCATATATATATATATATATATATATATATATATATATATTAGACCTGTGATGTGCACCGATAAAGGCTGTTGACGGTAAAGTGAACGCATTTGAAAACCCTTCTTATTTTCAGTCGGTTGCGCATCCTTTACCGTATCACAATGTAAATACTGCCATGTGACGTACACAGTCGAATCACATTATTATGACCACCTTTTTGTTGCAAGTGTAACCGCCCTTCACAGCACGGACAGCAGCTAGATGAACTGGCAGTGACTGTCAGATGCTGGTAGGTCTCCACGGGTATCTGGAGCCATGCTGTCTGCAGTGCGTCCCACAACTGTTTAAGGGTGCGTAGAGGAGGAGACAGACGGCGAACACGACGATCGAGGTGGTCCCACATATGTTCAATTGGATTGAGATCGGGGCGGTTTGGGCTCAGGGAAGAACTGTTAAGTCTTGATCGTGCAATACAGGCACACGCGGACACTTCTAACCACGTGGAAACGCGCTTTATCCTGCTAGAAGATCCCATCCTCCCGAGGAAAGACATTCATCTTGTACGGGTGGACGTGATCGCCGAGGATGGATTCATAACCAAATAGATGAAGAGTGCCTTCCACACGGATGATGGGACCAAGAGAATACCACGAGAACATTCTCCAGACCATAACACCGCCTTGTGTTTGTCTAGCAATGGATGCAGGGTGTCTGTTTTCCAACGTTTCTCACCGGACACGCTGACGTCTATCCATTCTATGCAGCTGAAAACGTGACTCGTCGGAGAAGGCTACCCGTCGCCAATCAGTAGTAATCCAGTTGCCATGCTGTCGAGGAAATTCTTGTCGTTTTCGTCTATGCACCTGTGTTAGCAAGGGTGCAGTCACCATCTGTCTACTCCGGAGTCCCATTCGCAGAAGTGTTCGTTAAACTTTTGCGATAGACACGTGTCTGGGTGCCCCTTGGTTCAATTGGACGGTGATCTGTTCCACTGTAGCCTGTCGGTTGGCCTTCACGCACTGTTGTAATCGACGTTCACCTCGGAAACCAATGGCGCGTGGAGCTCCGCAGTTTCCACGACGGTTATTCCCAATGGNGTTCACCTCGGAAACCAATGGCGCGTGGAGCTCCGCAGTTTCCACGACGGTTATTCCCAATGGTGCCATTCGTCCACTCAAGATACACCTTTACAACAGAGTCACGTGAACAGTTCACAAACGTAGCTGTTTTCAAATTGCCGCCTCCCTTGGCCAGAAAGCCGATGATTATCCCTTTCTGCAACTTGGTTATATCGCTTCCCATTACAGCAGGAAGCGCAACGTGTACAGTCAGCCTGTCGGTCGTAATATATACCCGCTTCACCAGCTCACATCACGGGCCATACTTCATGGGTTACGAGCTGCTGATGGCACTTTTAGCTGGTGGTCATAATAATGTGATCCGACTGTGCATGTTTAATCAGCTGTTCGGAAGTCCGCTGNGTGCCATTCGTCCACTCAAGATACACCTTTACAACAGAGTCACGTGAACAGTTCACAAACGTAGCTGTTTTCAAAATGCCGCCTCCCTTGGCCAGAAATCCGATGATTATCCCTTTCTGCAACTTGGTAATATCACTTCCCATTACAGCAGGAAGCGAAACGTGTACAGTCAGCCTGTCGGTCGTATTATATACCCGCTTCACCAGCTCACATCACGGGCCAAACTTCATGGGTTACGAGCTGCAGATGGCACTTTTAGCTGGTGGTCATAATAATGTGATCCGACTGTGCATGTTTAATCAGCTGTTCGGAAGTCCGCTGNGATGGCACTTTTAGCTGGTGGTCATAATAATGTGATCCGACTGTGCATGTTTAATCAGCTGTTCGGAAGTCCGCTGTATTTATTTACATAACAATGCAACATGTGAGTATGTATTTTGTAAACTGTAAATACGAACACCTTAAGTTCAGTAAATAAAATATATCTTTTCGGATACTGATGTTGTGATTTTTACTATTTAGTAATAAACCGTCTGACATTTGGAAATTATTTTTGTTTATGCTGTCTTGAGAAATGTCGTAGAGTCTAACATTTTTCTTATTTCCCCTTATGTCAGCGCTATACTATTTAGAACATTCCTCGTTTAATACGTGCAAAGGTTTGAATTTTCGCCCGTCATAGGTACGTAACTTTCCGAGACAATACTATTTAGTCGAACATCTACAGAAAACCACATGTGTTAAATCGTCGTTAAATTATACGAGAATGATCACAAATAACATTTATGGGCAGAACTAAAGAAACTGCGTTCTTAAACACATTTAAAATACACATTATTTTATTTGAATAGAATATTATAAAATACTATTCTCTCTTTGGATAAATCATAATCAAGACAATGTTTGCTTACGTTTCAAAATTCTTACTGATAACAGTGTGCTACTTAAAGCACAAGTTACTCCCAAATAAATAATTATATACATATGCACACACTATGTGTAACCAAATGGCCGGTTTTGCTATAGTGATGTTACGAATACCAAAAATATTTGTCATAAGAGCTCAGTTGCTAAACAAAATTGATCTAAATTTGTACAACACACTTACATGGTGAAATGTATCACTACATTCATGTTTAATGAAAATCTGTCTAGATGAATTTTGTTTTTACAGGATCTACGACATGAAAGTTTGGTCTAACCTTTCTTATGATTCAATCACGTTTACCTTATAATAATAGGATGACTACAGCGATATGGACGTAATTTCATCAGACAACGTATTTCATGAAATTGCAGCCACACATTTAATGCAGAATCAAATTTCCATTACTAAAATTGAGGTTATCAGTGGCAGATCGTAATGCTCGCTGATTATAAATACGTACTGATCTATCGACTCGTAAACACTGTTCTCGACAGTGATGTAAATAATAACTCTCTCCCCATCACAGATCTAGAATTATTACACAATATTTTATATATAATTAAATGCACTCGAGCTACGTTTTTCCAAGTTTTAAATAATTGTAACCAACTTTAGTTACATGTAGACACACTGGCCAGGTTTGCATATTACATGAAATTTTAGACTTCCCACNTAATTGTAACCAACTTTAGTTACATGTAGACACACTGGCCAGGTTTGCATATTACATGAAATTTTAGACTTCCCAAGACTAGATACAATGTCGAAATACAGCAAACAGGAATTATAAAATGTACAACTGCATTAACAACATTATCTATCATGTAAATAAATATTTTATATTTGGTGTTACGAACTACCAAATAACTCACGTTGTTCAAGACACTTATGAAACTAACCAGGGAACGAGACAGGAGCTGCCACATAAATTCACGGAATTCAGAGTATTTAAACGAGGGAATAGGAAAGACATAAAATAAAGTAGTTAAAAAANCTGCCACATAAATTCACGGAATTCAGAGTATTTAAACGAGGGAATAGGAAAGACATAAAATAAAGTAGTTAAAAAATGGACCCTATAAATTGAAACGATACAAATGTGTTGTTATTATTATCATGCAATTTTTTCTTATTTGCGCAAAACAAAATAAAGTGATGAATTTCAGCTCCCGTTAGTATTTAGTATAATGTCTAGTGAAACGTTACTACCTGGAACTACTTATAATTCGCTGCCAATTTTACTGTGAGTATTGTGGTCGATGTTTACGTTATAATGAATGCAGTTGCGGACAGTAATTTTTCTCAGTTATCGATTTCTACAGTTCTCACTTTATTGTGAACCACCTATACCTTAGTTGTTAATCAGACATGTTGTAGTTAACATCGACTTGGAAGAANGTTCTCACTTTATTGTGAACCACCTATACCTTAGTTGTTAATCAGACATGTTGTAGTTAACATCGACTTGGAAGAATTCTCACATTTACCTGAAGATAAATCGTAAATACGAAAACTTTCTAATTACTGCGACGAATATGGAGCCAATACTCTTTCTGCGACAAGGTATGCACCTTCGGCTAGAATACGCAGTGACATGAGAAGTGTGATTGTTTGATATCCACNGTTCTCACTTTATTGTGAACCACCTATACCTTAGTTGTTAATCAGACATGTTGTAGTTAACATCGACTTGGAAGAGTTCTCACATTTACCTGAAGATAAATCGTAAATACGAAAACTTTCTAATTACTGCGACGAATATGGAGCCAAGACTCTTTCTGCGACAAGGTATGCACCTTCGGCTAGAATACGCAGTGACATGAGAAGTGTGATTGTTTGATATCCACNACTCTTTCTGCGACAAGGTATGCACCTTCGGCTAGAATACGCAGTGACATGAGAAGTGTGATTGTTTGATATCCACCATCTCGAACAATTTTTAGCTTCAATAGCTATTCTAGGCAGTTCGCTCGAAGTTATGACTTGTACAGATACAAAGACTTCCAAGTGTATTGTTATTTTTCTGACTACGAAAATAATGTCTTTTCGTCGCGACGAGGGCATTTCAGACAAAACAATTTATGTAAAGCACACTATGCAGTCGGTCTGGGAGAAATATACACTTCCGAAACTGGCACGTGAATTTGACGAGCTTCAAAATATAATGTGTAGCACCAGTATCTGTAAAGTTTAATGTCGTTACCAGGTCTCCAACTGCCAAGACGAGGAAACTAGTTGATGTCTGCGCAGACGGAGAATCTGGTATTGTCTGTGCTAAAAAAATATGCGATAATAAGAACTTGTTGGTGATTATGAAAATTGTGCTTTTCTCAACGCCCTCATACATATCCCCTAAAATTTTTCTGTGAAAAGTGACCTGAAGGAGGTAAAATACAACACGTACACACACTATGTATTCCCCGAAGATACTGATAGAATGCAAATGGTGCTTCTGGGACACATGATTATGAAATGGGATTGAAAATTGGGGTCACTAACTTCTGGTGACGTCCAAGTAATTGATTCCATATTCGCCTTTTCCCTTCCAGAATTTNTTGAAAATTGGGGTCACTAACTTCTGGTGACGTCCAAGTAATTGATTCCATATTCGCCTTTTCCCTTCCAGAATTTTCCGTGTTTCGCTCAAAATCACCATGGTCCACCATCAGGAAGGTGGCTTCAAAATTTTTTTCTGAGTAAGTCAAGCCCTGTTGGACAGAGGGCATGATTGTTTACATTATTGACTGAGACATCTATCTTGGATTTCCATAACCTTGACTTTGGCTCCAGGAGACCTAAAACTCAGAAATATAGAAAAATCGCCAAAGTNTTGAAAATTGGGGTCACTAACTTCTGGTGACGTCCAAGTAATTGATTCCATATTCGCCTTTTCCCTTCCAGAATTGTCCGTGTTTCGCTCAAAATCACCATGGTCCACCATCAGGAAGGTGGCTTCAAAATTTTTTTCTGAGTAAGTCAAGCCCTGTTGGACAGAGGGCATGATTGTTTACATTATTGACTGAGACTGCTATCTTGGATTTCCATAACCTTGACTTTGGCTCCAGGAGACCTAAAACTCAGAAATATAGAAAAATCGCCAAAGTNCTATCTTGGATTTCCATAACCTTGACTTTGGCTCCAGGAGACCTAAAACTCAGAAATATAGAAAAATCGCCAAAGTTATAAAGAATAAAGGAAAAAATTACATTAGTAACCCCAACTGCCATCTTGGATTTCCGTGGCCATAAATTTGTCTCCAGGTGACCTTAAATCCAAAAACCGACAAAAAATAGAGGAGGGGGAATACGAAAATTAAAAAATGTTATATACTACAAATTTGAGATTTTATAAAACAATTTAAAGGAAGATAGGTATATTATAATAGTTTTAAGTACTACTTTNTATACTACAAATTTGAGATTTTATAAAACAATTTAAAGGAAGATAGGTATATTATAATAGTTTTAAGTACTACTTAAAAAATTGCGAAACACTAAATATTAAAAAAAAAAATGCAACGCTACTGAAAAAAAATTCTGGAAACTTACAAAAAAATTACATTTTTATCATAGACTTATATGGAAAGGTTTAGGGATCGATTCTTGTAGAGATGGTGGAGTACACACACACCTAGTTCCTCCTGGTACAACAGCCAGNTATACTACAAATTTGAGATTTTATAAAACAATTTAAAGGAAGATAGGTATATTATAATAGTTTTAAGTACTACTTTAAAAATTGCGAAACACTAAATATTAAAAAAAAAATGCAACGCTACTAAAAAAAAATTCTGGAAACTTACAAAAAAATTACATTTTTATCATAGACTTATAAGGAAAGGTTTAGGGATCGATTCTTGTAGAGATGGTGGAGTACACACACACCTAGTTCCTCCTGGTACAACAGCCAGCAGTCAACTTACCCTACCCCTTCTTTTTATTGGCAATTTTGTCTGTCAATCTGTCACCACCTCCACTCCCTCCAACTACTCATTATATCTACAACACTCAAGGAGCCCTACCAGCTACCCTTCTCATGTTCTCCCACTTCCACAAATTGAATCTCGGCATTTGGCCACTAGACTGCGTTGATAACTCATGTTTTCAGTATATTCCACGAGAGTGCACTGGTAACTCATGTTATTAGCATCTACCACCAGAGAGCACCCATGTCATCTATTTCCAAACCTGCCATGTAGAGTATGGTAATATAAATTTTTGCTAAATGGCTAATATATTCAAACTAAACATTTGTTTCGACCCAAAAAGCATGCAACTTAGCATATTTAATTATTTTATTTTCAATCATACAATTTTAATTGTTTCTAACATAATTTTATTTCCATCACTGCATTTTACAAAACCAATTATATATAAAACAAGTAATTTTCACAACGGGTTTAACAAAAAAGTATTTTTTTTACAGATTGTATAACCTTCACCATATTTTCCATTCCCAAAGGTTTCTTTTGGATCTTTTCTTGTGACCATATATAATTTTTTTGGCATCTGAAATAGAAACCACTGTCATGATGTATACGAGCCTATTAAAATAAGGGTGCTCATATACCAAAAACTGCCGGGGGGCTCATTTTACGATAATCATCATTTTGGAAGTCATAAACTCATAACCATTCTCTGCTACTTGCAAAATTACATTGTACCTAATGGAAAATAATCTCTGACTATTGATAGAGTTAGATAAATAAGTAATTTAATTGAAATCAAAACACTCCCCTTTCAAAAATTTTCAACACAAAGAAACACAAAACGCACTGCCACTCACGAATACACAACAGTAACTGAGGCAGACCATTCTAGCAGCAAAACTTTGAACTAAAGCCAGTTGTTTTCATCCCGGCTACCATAATTAGTGTGTTGTATGAACATATTTTGTAGTGGCTCATATGTATAATTTACATGGCTCATACTACCACCTTTACCCCTCTCTCGCTCTCTCTCCCTCTCTCTCTCTCTCTCTCTCTCTCTCTCTCTATATATATATATACATATACCAGGTGCTTTTAAACTACATGTCGACATTCAAACCACGGCATATATGGGCAAATATAAACAATAAATCCTCGTAGCGAAATGCTCGGAATATTCATCTAGTATTTTCAATTTTAAATTGAATTTCCAAAACAACTCAGGGAGTTCGCAACTTTATGTACTTGCGTGCGCAAGTTTTATATCACGAAGGCGAACGGAACGGGCACGTCATTCTGCGACCGCCTGTTCATAGACCGCCATCAAAATTCGTGCAGTCCCTACATCGCCAATACTGCTGTTTGTGTGTTGTTGGAAATAAAATGCAATCAGCTTCAGAACTTTTACTACTCAAATGCTAATCTCACATTATAAATGTAGTTTAAAACACGTATACTAACAAGAATCCACTAGTGGCATCCACGTACCTCGAGTTTATGGTGTTTTATGTGCATGCGCTCTCCGCATTGCACGCCAAATCCATTCGCCTTTTTAATATGCAACTTGTTGTACACTCAGGTACATGAAGTTGCGGACTCCTGGCGTTGTTTTGATGACTACAATTTCAATTGAAAAATACTAAATGAATATTCCGAACATTTTTCTACTGGGATTTATTGTTTATATGTTCTCATAGATGCTGTGGTTTCAATTTTGTATGTGTGTAGAGTTAAAACCAAGATTAATTAATTTAAAAAATTTATTCTTTCTTGTGACCTACATTCTTACAGTACATGTAATAGTCTTATTATACACATTATTGGTTGAGTAAAACTCAGAGTAATTATGATATGTCTCATGTTCTTTTGTAAAAATTTGATTGTACGGTCTTTGATGTGAACCAACGTAGATAAAAAACTGTTATTTGTAAGTGGCTGTTCAAGGACATATTAGAAACTTTTGGTTAATTTTGCTGTGAATTGTAAATTTTAGTTTATATGTTGTAATTTTTAACATTTATTTTATTGTTTGTTCAGGTATATAGCTATAGTTCTTGTGTTTTTATTTCTTTTTGTATTTTATCTTTGTGTATTATTTATTTTCTGATTAACAATATAATTTTCCCTTTTAGTTTACACACAAATAAATGATCCAGAATTCATAATTTACATCACTCTCCAATAATATTCTGTCAGTCATTAGGCCGGGTGGGCTTAAATCATATATGCCAAGCATTGCTTCATAAACATAGAATTGTGCAGTACTATGGAACCAACGAAGAAAAAAAGACAGTTCAAATTCATACTGCTTGCTCGGCTACTCCTGCCCATTTATTACAGCGGCGAAAATGAAGACGTATCTGTTGAACTCTTAGCGTATTTTGCTAACTGATAGTTTTTTTTTAACTGAGATGGTATTTTCCATTGATAAAAAAAGTTTTCCTGGGTGAATTAAGCCAAACATACTCCATGTGGCAACTTTCATGTGATTCTCTCTCTTTCTCTCTCTGTATATTAATATGTATATAATATATATAATATACATATAACCTCTTGGGTCTATGGTATGCTGTTGTGCCCATTTCAGAGATGATGGTGGCGGACATTTTTAACATTTACTGTAAGCAACATGTACCATAAATAAATAAGTTAACAGTACTGAAGCTACGTATATATTTCTGGCGACGGTTGTCGTGTGATTCCCTGCAGGAAACATTCTACGCGCTTGGAACAGTATCGCTGCCACCAAAAGTTTGTGCGGGTTTTACACGAAAATGGCAGGTCCTGAGAAGTTGCAAAAATATGGCCTTTTTTATTAATTAGGATATACAGTTTAATAAACCAACATAAAACATTCATAAATCCTGACAAAAATAAGTTATCTGCAACGAGGGAGGGGCCACCCCTGCTATTTTATTTATGGTGTGAAGTATTAATCACATCTTNAAAAATAAGTTATCTGCAACGAGGGAGGGGCCACCCCTGCTATTTTATTTATGGTGTGAAGTATTAATCACATTTTGTTCTTATATTGAAGATCCCGCTAACACAAATCAATGTTGGGAGAATTTTAATTTTATACTATTTCGTTTCAGATATATCGCAAAAATGCTATTTAAAACCTCGGTTTTCAAGGGCTCATATGTCCCTTAGTATTAGTTTAGTAGAAAGTGCCCCATATATTTCCCACTTTATATTACACAAGGAACCGCCTCCAAGTTGGTAACATTTGGTCGGATACAAACTGTATATTAACCAAGAGGGTTTTCACGGTGTTATGGAGATGTATAACCTCAAATTTCACTGAATTTCAAATGTACGTTGGCTCTTTCAAGCATATTTTCGGAAGAATTAAAGCATTTGTATATAATTACTACCTGTGTGACATTTAGTCTTTTCAGTATACACAACTCTCTCGTAATTAATATCAAAATGCCTGAGATACTTGTGTTTAAAATATTTGTCAGTAACCAACATTTCAACTCACTTAGTGCTTGGCATTAATAAACTTAGATTGGTCTTTGTGATAATAATTACGATTCACAAAACAATAAAAAAACTTCCACACATTCTCACCTAAAGTAATGAACCTGAATGCAATGAAATATGGTTGTTTCCAAGTAGTTAGCTTCCATACGCATAGATCAGAGCTGCCAATTTCTGCCAGTCAAAAGCATGGCTTAGTTTTTATGAAGAGGAGGCAGTGGAATGAAGGAACAAGGAGGTAACAGGAGTACCTTGTAAAAACTGGCAATATAATGGTAGTGACAAAAATACTACCTACACAGAGGCCTGGATTCAAACTGGGGATCCCAGTGATGAAAAATATCCAATGAAAATATTAAACCTTGGCTGAATAAAATCATACCAACCAGAGTTGGCTTGAAAGGCCAATCTTAATTCAGATGTTTATTGTTAGTAAAGGTTGTGTATTTATACGAAAGCGATTCAAATGAAAACCTTAAAATTGTAATACAAATTCATAATTGCGCGTCACTGTCCTGTAAGTTGGCAGTACTGTTACAAAGGTGGCAGGAGAGTGCAGACAAGCAGCACATCCCATCACAGTACCAGTACATGTACGAAACAAAAACAGTATTATGTTATACGATTGAGTAGTGAAGGTGTGAAACGTATTGAAATTCATCGAATAATGACGATTCAGTTTGGTGATGCAAGTTTGTCATAGCAACCATTTTACGAATGGAATAGGAAGTTCATAAATGGCGTCACTTCAGTGACAGACACTCCTTGCTTGGGTCAGGCACAACGAGTTGTGACGCCAGAGAATACTGTAGCTGTTGAAGCCTTACTCATGGAAAATCGTTGCGTGATGGTGGATGAAATTGCAGTACCGTTCAGAATGATTTCTTAGTACATATTTTGTTNCTCATGGAAAATCGTTGCGTGATGGTGGATGAAATTGCAGTACCGTTCAGAATGATTTCTTAGTACATATTTTGTTTTCCTTCAATATTTCTCCAGACAGCTAAATGTAAGTAATGTGTTGCAAAATACGAATATGTTCACATGGTTAAGCATTGCTTCCTTAGGAAAAAATATGATAAGTGA
The DNA here is from genome assembly GCA_002778355.1 of Clitarchus hookeri. NCBI lineage: Eukaryota > Metazoa > Arthropoda > Insecta > Phasmatodea > Phasmatidae > Clitarchus > Clitarchus hookeri. The sequence continues at coordinate 576,623 of NQII01000708.1, forward strand.
CAAAAATTAGCAACAGAATGCATGGATAAAGAAAATAAAAACAATCCAAAAATTCAACAGCTATCGGCAGCATTCNCTCATGGAAAATCGTTGCGTGATGGTGGATGAAATTGCAGTACCGTTCAGAATGATTTCTTAGTACATATTTTGTATTCCTTCAATATTTCTCCAGACAGCTAAATGTAAGTAATGTGTTGCAAAATACGAATATGTTCACATGGTTAAGCATTGCTTCCTTAGGAAAAAATATGATAAGTAACAAAAATTAGCAACAGAATGCATGGATAAAGAAAATAAAAACAATCCAAAAATTCAACAGCTATCGGCAGCATTCNACAAAAATTAGCAACAGAATGCATGGATAAAGAAAATAAAAACAATCCAAAAATTCAACAGCTATCGGCAGCATTCATTGTCTCCTGTATGTACAAAGTTACATATATGTATCCTACTTTGTGAATGAAAGAAAGGCTTATGAGATCACTTTACTGTCTGTTAGTCCGTGTGTGGGCGTGTGTGTGTCCCCTCTTTCAATTTTTGAACGCGTCAATAGAATTTCACCGATCTCGGCACATACACAGTTCTTATTAAGGACACCTGACTTTGATAGTTTTCGACAACGTCAGCCACTCCCTTTCAAAATGGTGGCCATTTAAATTATTAGGGTGATATTCTATATCTCGGGAACCAATAAAAACTATTTAAACCAAATTTTCTATGATTGCAGAGTATCGTGTAAGTATTAAATTTTGAAATTGATATTGTTGCTAGTAAGCCATTTTAGAAGATAGCCCCAAATGAAAAATAAATGTTTTACATTATATCTCTAAAATTACGAAAGCATTCATCACCCAATTTGACATGAAAGTAATACTATGAGAGGTCAGGTAAGCGTAACTAATTGAATTTGATTATGAACTTATTTTAAAAATGGCGGACATGCAAGTATTTTAGGGTTATTTGGCATATACACTATACAATTTAACCAATTTCAGCCAAATGTTTTGTGCTGAATGTTTATGTTGCAATAATCATATATGCCAACATACAGCCACTTTTGTCAGCCATTTTTTCAGATATTCCTACATGAATAAATCGAGTTTTTATGTCATATCTCGGTAAACAATGAACCGATTCGTACCAAATTTGGCAGACAATCATTACTGCGGCAGATTGTTTTAAATTACATATTTCAGCTATCTCAGACACTTATTTTCAAAATGGCTGCCATACAGTAATTTAAGCTTAGAATGTTATATCGTCGAAACCATGTAATCAATTCCACTTAACTTTGTATGCTGGCAGTAGATATTACACAGATCNTAGAATGTTATATCGTCGAAACCATGTAATCAATTCCACTTAACTTTGTATGCTGGCAGTAGATATTACACAGATCAATTGGGTCTTCAGGGAGCATCTTTTATCCATCATTTTATAAGATAGCGCCACATGAATAAAACAATATTTATGTCATATTTTGGGAAACCATTTACTGATTGCTACTAAATTTGTCAAACAAGTAGTACCATGGAAGATAATCTAAAACTGTATGTTTTAAGTATGTCAGGAACTTATTTTCCAAATGATGGCTACATAGACATCTTAACTTAGAATGCTATATCATCATAACCATGTAATCAATTACAACTTGTCTTTGTGTGCTGACATCATATATTACAAATATGAATTCTATCTACACGAAACAGCTTTTTTCGGGCATTTTGTAAGACACACCACATGAAAAAATTAAGTTTTTATGTAATTTATCAAGAAACAATTGAACGGTTCCTACCAAACTTGGAAAACAATTAGCACTGCAGCAGGTGGTGTAAACTGCTATGTTCTAAGTCGGTCAGTCACGTATTTTCAAAATGTCAAATTTTTCTATACAGAGCCTCATTTCTCTGTTATTTTGTAAGTAAGCCCTACAAAAAAAATTATTTTTTAAATGTCATATCTCGGGAAACAATCAACCCATTCTTACCGAATTTGATGAAGGAGCTTTATTGTGATAGGCCATATAAGTATCTGTATTGTTAAGTGTGACAAACAATTATTTGATGAATTGTGGCCATAAAATAATTTTAGCTTATTGGACTTTATCGTGGAAAATATGTAGGTAATAAATTTTAGCTTNTAGAATGTTATATCGTCGAAACCATGTAATCAATTCCACTTAACTTTGTATGCTGGCAGTAGATATTACACAGATAAATTGGGTCTTCAGGGAGCATCTTTTATCCATCATTTTATAAGATAGCGCCACATGAATAAATCAATATTTATGTCATATTTTGGGAAACCATTTACTGATTGCTACTAAATTTGTCAAACAAGTAGTACCATGGAAGATAATGTAAAACTGTATGTTTTAAGTATGTCAGGAACTTATTTTCCAAATGATGGCTACATAGACATCTTAACTTAGAATGCTATATCATCATAACCATGTAATCAATTACAACTTATCTTTGTGTGCTGACATCATATATTACAAATATGAATTCTATCTACACGAAACAGCTTTTTTCGGGCATTTTGTAAGACACACCACATGAAAAAATTAAGTTTTTATGTAATTTATCAAGAAACAATTGAACGGTTCCTACCAAACTTGGAAAACAATTAGCACTGCAGCAGGTGGTGTAAACTGCTATGTTCTAAGTCGGTCAGTCACGTATTTTCAAAATGTCAAATTTTTCTATACAGAGCCTCATTTCTCTGTTATTTTGTAAGTAAGCCCTGCAAAAAAAATTATTTTTTTAATGTCATATCTCGGGAAACAATCAACCCATTCTTACCGAATTTGATGAAGGAGCTTTATTGTGATAGGCCATATAAGTATCTGTATTGTTAAGTGTGACAAACAATTACTTTATGAATTGTGGCCATAAAATAATTTTAGCTTATTGGACTTTATCGTGGAAAATATGTAGGTAATAAATTTTAGCTTNATGAATTGTGGCCATAAAATAATTTTAGCTTATTGGACTTTATCGTGGAAAATATGTAGGTAATAAATTTTAGCTTAACTTTGTATACATACAGTATACGATTATCGAATGTACTAATTCTTAACTTTTTTATCCTCTATTTATGAAGATCGTCATATCTAAAATATGGAGGTTTTATGCTATATCTCAGGGACCAATCAACCGATTTACACCAAATTCTTTACACAAGTAGTGCTATGGTAGACCTTGTAAACTTACGTGTTTCAAGTGTATCGGTTACTTATTTCAAATAGATGGCGCGGTTAATATTTTAGGTTATTAAACCCCATCATTCGAATCTTTAGACTGAATAAATTCGAAGTTGATGCTCGAATCCGACCTCCGTAATGTTGTTGATAACACACTAGCTTATGGCACGAGGTTTTCTGAGTTAGAGTCCCGGGCAAGGGATGTGTATTTTAATTGTCTCACTAATGGTGTATATGTTTCTAATTTAATTTCGAATAATTTTCTTTCAACGAGACAAGTCGTACCTACCAACTCAGTTTTTAAGAAATGTTTTAATAATTAATTGCACCCATATTGAGGAAAGAAGGCTCATTAGTTATATCAATAACTTCTGGTTGTTTTACATAGGACCTACACACTCCATGTAATTAACTGTCAAACTAATTACTGTTCCACCATGAGCTCAGTAAAATCTTGCAGAAATACTAAGGGCAATACACCTATTATTAACAAGATTAAATTCTGAAAAAATGGTGTACCTTATTAAAATAAAATTTAGTATGTATGTGCATCTGTGTCGTAATTGTTATTGTACTTGCTAATAATGTAGAGGTACTCGGTTCAATTCTCGTCACACCAATGGGAATTTTCAAAGTCGTAGCTGGGTTGGGACATGTTTGACTAGGTCGCACAAAGTATGTTCTCTGCAATCCTGGTTGACAAATTTTTATAGCATAATAACTTCTGTGTATCAACAAGCAGACAAATTACTTTGTTAAACTCTAAATAGTAGCTTGAAATTTTGCAGGAAAATAATTTGAGAATTACTACACGCATTGTTGTAATTCTACAGGATATCCATTAGTAGGTTACAGTGCTTTTTTTGTAGAAATACTGAATATATCCTGCACTTTTTTCAAGAAATTTCCGTTGTGAGGTTTACAAATTTTTTTTTTCGTGTTAACTTGCATTTTTTGGCAATTGGTATCCAAATAATTTTTTTTCGATTGTGTCGGGAGTTGAGAATCAAATTTTCAGTTTTATCATGTCTGAATTATGAGTTACATGTTTCGGCTTGCTTTTAGAATATTTATAAGATCATGATTTTAACGATAATTTAATTGGCCGTGAAAAGCTATTATTTTTCATGGCAACAGTTTTTTAGGGCATGTACTGGTATAAGTAATAAAATAAAGTGCATTATAGTCTTCAGAGGAATCTTTGGCCAACCACACATTTAGAAGAAGTTGTGATTTATATTTATTTGTAAATTTACAAATTGTTGTTTACTAACATTGTAACAATGCAACTACTATATAGGTTGAATGTGCTATTTTATTTGCATAACTTTGGCATTCATGCCGTTTTCTGTAACGACGTGAATAATTTGGTGATTTTGTTGCCATTGTTGGTGTCGGTAGTTGGTTATTGTACTTCGTATGTAAGAGGTTTGCAACTGTTAGGATTTAGTACTTACTGCCACCCAGCTCCAAAAAAGTGAAATTTACTCTGTACCACTCTGCTTCACAGAGCACGAGCGACAGTGTGTGCGGAGGGTACGCTAATATATATACCTGCTTCGTTCATTTTTAGCGGCTTGTTCTTATTTTGGTATAACCATATCAAGCAGGTATAACCGTATGAAGTCGGTGAATGGCGATGGAAACCATTCCTGCAAAGTACGTAAATTGCCATATTTAATTTTTTGTTTTATTTTCAACGTAAGTAATTATTTTTTATAAATGGTTTTTTAATAAATCAAACTTAAAATATTTTTGAAAACTAATTTTATTCGGAAATGTACAAAAAGAGAAAAAACATTTGCACATTTAAAATTTATCTTTTACACTTTGTTTTGTGTATTGCAAGGCTCTGTAACCAGTGAGTCTTGATTCCCGTGAGTAATCGAAATAATGCTTAAAACACTGTTTGCAGACATAAANTAATCGAAATAATGCTTAAAACACTGTTTGCAGACCTTGTACCCATGCAAAGTAATCTGCGAGTTAACCAATTGCAAAATGTTTTTTATGTAACAATAATACGAAATGTTCTTAGTTTCGTCCTTCACCGTCAGAAGATCGATATGTTCAGGTTTCTCGTTCTTAGTAACACGTGTTGGCACCACTTTTCCCCTAGCATTCAGCGAGTACACATTTACAGACGCACCAGGGTTGTTGTTCTCAAAGACCCTTATTTGCTGTAGAGGAGTCCAAAAATCCAGTCTGTTAAAATCAAACATTTCTTCCACACGCTGCGGAGGCGATGGCTTAACAAATCCGGCAAACACTGACACCTTGAAACATTTATTATGGCATGTTTGTGTTTGAAAATTTCTGGAAGGTCAACATATGTCGATAACTGTGAAGTTCCATCTTCTATGTTACATAGACGAAGCCCCTTGTACATATTTACTTGCACAAATAGACAATTCATCCGCGAAATCGTCACCTCGCACTTCTAACAAGTGTAGTATATTTTGGTGGGGCTCTTTGTACAGCCATACTTCTCATATCGACGGACATTGCAGCTGTAAGTAAAGGTATTTTCACAGAAGCAACACTTAATGGTTCAGCATAGGTGGTTGTCCATAGAGTTGTCGCTTGAACAGAGGTCGATGGTCCAGTTGGCGATGCAGTTGTCACAGATGAAGAACTGGATGGCACTTCTCCAGACCCCATGCAAAACTTTCTAGAAGACCCTGGAAATTCCGGTAGACACATAAGTGCCTTAGCCGAAGAGGTAGATAATATGACTGAAGAGGAAGAAGATAAGACCTAAGAAGTCTATGGTGGCATTGGTACTATGCCCATAGCAGATGACAGCGGTGCTACTGTAGTCAGCCCATCCGAAGAAGTCAATGGCGATGCCACTATAGACAGGCCACCCGAAGACGTCGATAACACTGCTTGTACCACTGCCGAAGAAGTCTATGGCACTGCCGTAAATACCATTATCTCTGGAGTATCCACAGACATCGCAGATGCAGAGTAAGATTTTGACTTAGATGCGAAGCAGCTAGACGAGGTGATCCAAACTCTTCTGTCGACAAACTGCAGATCTCCCACCCAAGGTGCCATTATTTATACCAATTGCATCCCGCACCTCTCTCACCAATATATGTATTGGCTATATAGTANCCCACCCAAGGTGCCATTATTTATACCAATTGCATCCCGCACCTCTCTCACCAATATATGTATTGGCTATATAGTAGTATTTACATTTCCTTTCAATTGAATATCTTCATACTCAAAGCAATATTTGGTATATTGCATTTTTTAATATCAGTNGTATTTACATTTCCTTTCAATTGAATATCTTCATACTCAAAGCAATATTTGGTATATTGCATTTTTTAATATCAGTGTAATAATTATGTTGAGGTAAAAAAATACCAACGAATACAACTATTTTTTACACAACATTTATTATACAGATCATAAAAGATACATAATCAACACAAAATCGATATAATTTTTTTTATATTCTTATAACAGAGTCCTAATTATGTATTTTTTAATCTGCAGATATTTAATTATGATTTTACAATATCTCATAAAAGGCTGAGCAATTTACCTAAGGCAGAAAGCAGCATTGCTCTACGAAGGGCAGCACAAATAGCAGGGTCGCTACAAAGACCTTCGACACAAGCAGAAATACCTGCCTCCGATTCAATATCTATTGCATTATAATTACACTGTAGGCCTGGTTTCTCTTTGATCGATGGCTCGATGACTATAATAGCAAGATATGGCTCATCGACACCAGGTCTGCCGGTGGAGGAACTAGCATCGGCAGCCTCGTGAGTACACCTCGCTGGGCGACGACAGCGACATTGTCGAGTAGGTGCCAGCTCATTTCCGGAGCTGGAGGGACATTCATAGGAAGGTGCATCATTATCTTTCGTGGAACTGCTGATGGTCACATGGGGCTTATGAGGAGTTCTCCGATGTCTGGTCATCTGGCTCGAGGCTTCAACAGTCTCAACTGATGGCTGTGAGTTTACCATCGGTGCAACCCATGACGATCGCAATTGTGCATGCAGAAAAAGATACCACATCTCCGATGTTGGCAGGAAGATCCAGGCTTGCAACAGGCTACCAGCTGTTGTCTTGGTTCGTATGTCAGGGGAAGGTGCGAAAATCTGCAGTGCTGCATGCCACTACCATCACAACTCTCAATGTACATGTATAGGTAGCCGGTGTTCTAATTGCTGTATTCGATGGTAGAGTGACCAGGCGTGACACTCGTGTAAATGTTCGCAGGGTGAAATGCATACATCTTCGTCTGGTGTCTGTAGGCTATCTTAAAGCGGGGAAATGGTCCTGCTTTTATATGCATGTGAAGAATGGTCAAAAATTTCGGGTCGATTCCCATACTTGGCCTGCACTTCGATCATTTTCACTTCGAATTTACACATATCACTCAGCCATTTTTTCTGCTGAGGTCCCGATATGTAAATCGGGGCTTCGAGTACTGCATCAGCAATTCGCGCAACAAATTTTCCGCCTGATGGTATAGAATATTGCATTCGGCCCATTCCAGTCCATGGTAGTACTTGGTTAGCCAGTAGTTCGTCTTCTTGATCTTCTCGTCCAAGAGTTTCCAGAGGTATGGGGGTCGGAAGTTGCGGGTTCGTGTTTTGCCATCTGTGATCTCCTAGAGCAAGAAGCCATTTTGGCTCTGGAAATCCTGTAGATTACAATACATCTTGAAGCTAAAGATGCTCGAAGCTGAATAAACAGTTATCGTGCATGAACAGTTATACTTATATATTCTCTGCTGTGATCATGCGAGTATTAAGATCGTGAGACTGTCTTGTCTCGGCAATTGTACGATACAAGCCGTCGTAAAGTGATAGACAGAAAGTGTACATGTGTGCACGAACATTTCCATGTGTAGAGAATTCGATCTTGCAGTCGATTACAATGGAGCCAATATGCTCATAATGTTTAATCACATCGAAAACCATGAGCGCGGCCTAACTCTTGAAAGTATCGGGGCTTAGTATCGTGGATTAGGGGCATCCATAATATGCATGNAAACCATGAGCGCGGCCTAACTCTTGAAAGTATCGGGGCTTAGTATCGTGGATTAGGGGCATCCATAATATGCATGTTTTAATTGAGCATGCATTTGATATGCCAGATGGTACTGCCCATTTTCAAAGTGAATGTTCATGTCCATGTGTATTTTTACAATTTCTATTTGACATGTGTCGAATTGTGAATGGCTCACTCTCACATTGCACTGTCTTCTGGTCTGTAGCCCAACGATGATACACCTCAGTTTCTCAGAACCAAAGCCGGACCTCACCAANAGTTTCTCAGAACCAAAGCCGGACCTCACCAACCAGTTGATGTGCTGGCTTGCTGGCAATCCGAGGTATGTCTCGAGATTCGTCCTGAAAGCCACATCGATGTTTTTGCCATCTTGTACATTCTTCAGCATTTTTATGCATTCAGCAGTGCTCAATTGCACATGAGGCAGCATCCATTCTATAGACTGTAGCTTCAGTTCCACTGTTTCCAGGTTTTCTTCCATACCCACGATGGGGTCTGCATGCGTATTGGCTAGAAACTGTACCAGTTCCTGCTTCGAATTGATGATAATTATTTTGTAGCCTTCGGCAAATCCCAATAGAATGGAAAGTGGGATCCACACTTCCAACTTGCCTCCAGGGTATAAAGGACCACTGCAGTTATCTTCAATTCCCCAGCCTGCCATCTTGGCCGCAGAAAGCTCATTCAACATGAGCGATAGGTAATTTTTTATCATTGAAGTTATCTCCTCATCTCGCGACTGATCCCCCTCGACACAATTGAGAAAATACATGATGTAATCGATCAGGTGGAGAATACCATTGCTAGAAATTTTCGTTGATATCGGGTTGGATTCATCTTCTTTCGTCAGTGACCTCCTGAATCGCAGGACTGGAAGAGTGCAGATATGTTGGCATTGGATTACTATCCGAACTTCAGATGGTAGTGTGTATGGTCCGATCAGAAATGGCTGGTATGCATGAGGTTCCGCCATCGTCATGCTGTCTTCAAAAACCAGCGGCTCATCGATGTTTATGTAATATCCCTTTGCTATCGACTTCGAAACCGAGATTGCGAAGAAAAATCTCGTTTATATGTGTTCACACATTGGTGACCTGCGATGTACTGATTGCAGGTTTTGAACGATACTTGGTTTTATTGCTTCTTGACATCGTAAATATTTATCCCACCTTCTCAAATGCAGACGTAGGGTGATTTAATCGTTTCGAAAGTTCACCAACTCTCTGCGCTGGTCAGCGACTGTAAAACCCACCTCGTGTGCACTCTTCGCGACGACCAGAACGCAAATGATTCTTTGTGGTGCTACGACCAAATAAAAATCCTTGGAGGAACCATACGCGAAAATTCGTGCAGCGTATTACTCGGCCTGCTATTGAGGTATATGCCCCTCGCTAAATTACAGTTTATTCGTAACACATTGACCGACATGATGTTAACGGGGCACTAGGACTCGTACATTTTGCCAGCTTCTTAGATGCGCAGCTCTAACCCCGGCATTGTTTTAATGGAATCCGATTTCTTAAAGTCAATATTTTCGCTGCATCTGATGACACTCTTCAGAGTATTGGGGTTCCATGTTGTTCGAATTCAGTGTTAGGTGACAGCGAATCTTCAATGTACATTGCAATGTTGTCTATCTCATAAGAGCCTATGGGCAACGACACCTCGTGGGGGACATAATCACTTTTTACAATGTAAATCTAACAGTTTTTTTCATCGATGTTCGGTATCACATTGTAGGTTTGAAAATCGAGAAGGCCTTTGCATTATTCCCCTCCAGGTCGAGCGGTAAAAGTTCAATTAGGCATCTGAGAGCCCCAAGTGCAGGCAAAAGCAAATAAAAAATCCATCAGTAGATATTTTTTTTCACTTGCATGCTTTTCTTCCCTTTGTTACTGCTTTTAATTTGACTTGTGGCTTTCTCTTGTTATTTGTGCCCAAGCCTGTCTTCACCTTGTCTTTAATAATGTTGGAAATGCCCCACATGGCTGTTTAATCTCAGAGTCTGGCATGTGACGATTTTCTTATTTCATCGGCTCTTTGCGCAAGTATCTTGTCTGCCTGATGTCCTTGTAGGTATTTGTGCTAGGAGTAGGCTGTGTCGTGTTCCTTGCACTACTTGTCCAGTGTGTTGATGCCTGTGTCACCGTATGACAACCTTTTAGCTAGGTTGGTTCCCGGCCCGCAGAACTTGTATCCGGGAATGTACAGATCGAATAGTAGATTGTTGATCAGCATATCGACAATCCTGCACCCAGCCATTGTCTTACCTCTTCGAGACATTCCATTGAACTGGGTGCAAAATATAAATATTTTCGTTTTATACTTTTTTTTGAGATAGTTTCATTCTAGACTTGGAACAGTGCGTGTGTAAAGTGCTGATTATGCATCTCCGTTGTCACTTCTGCGGCAAAGTATTTACAGCTTTGTGCAATTTGCACAGACATGAAATAACGACCTNATGCATCTCCGTTGTCACTTCTGCGGCAAAGTATTTACAGCTTTGTGCAATTTGCACAGACATGAAATAACGACCTGCAGAATGAAAAGTTCAAGTGTGACATTTTAATGCAAGCTTTGCCAACATCAGTCTACTCAGAGTCATATTTTGAGGAGACGTTCTAAAATTTATAGTAATCATTTTGTGCAAATACAATTATCTCATAATTTGCAAACCTATGCATGCTTCGCAATCTCTTTGCAATCTCGCCACAGTTTCTCTGCAACCAGCACCATATGCTCCTTAATCAAATCTGCGAACTACACAATCAGCTCTGTACACTCTGCAATCAGCTCATCCTCCAAATCAGTTCTGCACACTCTACAATCATTTCCACATGCTCCAAAAGCTCTGTACACTCCAAAACCAACTCCGCAAACTCTGAAATCAGCTTCGCACTCTCCGCAATCAGTTCCGCACACTCTACAAGATATAAGTAGTAACATACACCGGAGACCCAAAAAAATGATATAGACGTGCGTATACTAATAACAGAGGTATGGAACCAATCAGAGTAAAGCGATGCGGTCGGCAGCGCCTATATAAGACAACAGGCGTCTGGCAAAGTTGCTAGATCAGTTACTGCAGCTACAATGGCAGGTTATTNGGCAGCGCCTATATAAGACAACAGGCGTCTGGCAAAGTTGCTAGATCAGTTACTGCAGCTACAATGGCAGGTTATTAAGATTTAAGTGAGTTTGAACGCGGTGTTATAGTCGGCACACGAGAGATGGGACATAGCATCTCCGAGGTAGCGATNATTTAAGTGAGTTTGAACGCGGTGTTATAGTCGGCACACGAGAGATGGGACATAGCATCTCCGAGGTAGCGATAAAATTTGAATTTTCGCGTATGACCATCGACATCGAATCTTCGAGATCGCTGCGGCAAGAAAAAGATCCTGAACGAACGGGACAAACTACGACTGACGAGAATCATTAAACGTGACAGATGTGCAACCCTTTCTCAAATTGGTGCAGATGTCAATGCTGGGGCATCAACAAGTGCCAGCGTGCGAACTATTCAACATACCATCATTGATATGGGCTTTCGGAGCCGAAGACCCACTCGTGTACCATTGTTGACTGCCCGACACAAAGCTTTACGCCTCGCCTGAGCCCGCCAACACCGCCATTGGACTGTTGATGACTGGGAACACATTGTCTGGTCTGACGAGTCTCGTTTCCAATTGTATAGGGCGGATGGATGTGTATGGGTATGGAGACATCCTCATGAATCCATGGACTCTATATGTCAAAAGTGGACTGTTAAAGCTGGTGGAGTCTCTGTCATGGTATGGGGCGTGTGCTGTTGGCGTGAAATGGGACCCCTGATATGTCTAGATACGACTCCGGCAGGTGACATATACGTAAGAATCCTGCCCGATCACCTGCACCCATTCATATCCATTGTGCATTCCGATGAACGTGGACAATTCCAGTATGTCAATGCGACACCCCACTCGTCGAGAGTTGCTACCGGGTGGCTCCAGGAACACGCTTCTAACTTTAGACACTTCCATTGGCCACCTAAATCATCAGACATGAACATTATTGAGCATATCTGGGACTCCTTGTAACGTGCTGTTCAGAAGAGATATCCACCCCCTCGCACTCCTATGGATTTGTGGACTGCCCTACAGGATTAATGGTGTGGAATGTCTCCTGCATAACTTCAGACATTAGTCGAGCCCATGCAATGGCGTCTTGCAGCACTTCTGCATGCTCGCGGGGGCCCTACACGATATTAGGCAGGTGTACCAGTATTTTTGGCTCTTCAGTATACATATCAAGCAAGATGCTAGTCTCCACATGCACATTACTGCCGAAGATGCATTTATCTCCCACGAATTACGACATGGAAGCCTATTTCCGAATACAGTGAGGTACATCATTGCGGGATCATCAAATTGTGGCAAGACGTGCATCCTACTGAGCTTGCTGGAAGAAGGGAATGGTCTTTGGTTCGAGAACATGAACCTATATTTGAGATCGCTCCAGTAACCGAAATACCAGTGACTGGTTACCATAGTGCAAACCGTTGATGGTATAGATTTCCCTTGCAGTGATAACGAAGCCAACATACCTCCTAGCGAAGCATTTCCAAACTCTATATTTGTCATTGATGACATTGCCTGCGAAAAACAAAAGTTCATCCAGGAATATTTTAGCATGGGACGGCATGCGAATGTGAACTGCGTGTCCCTCTGCCAAACTTATTCTAGCATACCCAAACAGCTGCTCTGTTACAATGCGAATGTTTTTGTGTTACCCCACATGGACAATATCAATTTGCGACACATATACGACGACCGTGTCAATGTTGACATCACATCAGCTTTCAAGAGACTGTGTATCTTATGCTGGAAAGACAAATACGGATTTTTTACCATCGTTAAGTACTGGCACCTATATAATGAAAGATACCGATGGGGATTAAATCATTTCATCGCCGACCATCGATAATGAGTTACAGCATATCGAGATTTGGGCAAAGTATCCTCAAGATGCATCTTGGCAAAGACGAAAATGGAGGTTGTCTCGTACCATAAACGATGGAACTTGTAATGCTGGTAAAAGAATAATTCGAAATGTTGATGAACCCGAACTATCTGAGGATGCTGCTACTAAACATTTCGTCCTCGAAGCTTGTTATGCTATCATCTTGAAATTGAGCTGTATGTTGACCGATAAAACACATTTTTTCGGAACTACCTGTCCGAGCTCGGGGCGAGGATGGAGTGTGTGAAGATGGAGATATTCCACGATATGTTGGCCATGGACGAGCAAAACGAGTGTTCAAAGGCAAATTGCCGAGAGTTTTAATGTGGAATCTGCCAAAATGAAGAGAAACTGAAGAAGCTGGAAGGATTTATAACACATACATTCACTACCTTGATTTCTCGCCTCGCCACGAAAACAGATTTTCAAAATTACAGCAGGGACATATTGGATGTCTGCAGCGAACACCTGGGTAAGATCGAAAGTCTTTTGTTAGAGACCCATAATTAAACCTATAAAAGAGAGCAACAGTAACCATTTTTATTCAGTGCGATGTCGGACATTGCTAGCGACCCGCATTGAGCAATTCAGTCTGTTCGCTCGAAAGATTTGCTTACCAAGAGCCAGACTTTCATGCGACCTTATAAATGAAGAAATATTGAAGCCAATTACTCATCGTACTGATCTACTCAGGGAGAGTGATAATAGCGCACCTGTAATCGTGATGACCGAAATCGACGATACTGCTGAGTCTATGAAGAAGCGAAAATATGAAGACATATATATATATATATATATGTAGATCAGCACAATGGATCGGATGTTGATATGGCACACAAGAAAATGGTCCAGAAGAGAGACCTCAAACCCAATGCTCTGGTTCGCCGGTACCTACGATCGTACACATATCGTAATTATGATATGACGTACAGAATATACAGGCAAAAGGATAAAATGGTTCTTCGGTGCTGATGAAATCGAGTTTCTTCCTGGTGGGATCATACAAATAGGTGATTACAAGGAGTGTGGAACCCCTGGGCTTTACGAACTTCTATCTCAAAATGAGCGTGGGTAGTTTACAAAATCCGACCAGCTGGAATACAATACATTGCTCGAACACACACATGCACTTAATGAAGATAACAATCCCGAGACCGGTGCTTATAAGGACGAAGATCTAAAAAAAAACTACATTCTCGTAGACCTCTTCATCGGATTTGCACTGAAAAGCGCGAAGGTTTTAATAATATAGACAACGACAGTAACATCGACTAGTTTTTTTGGAAGACCGCAATGAACTGGTCGGTAGGCTGCAACTACTGCTCGCTTCGTAATGGGCTGGAAATTACTCCCACACTGACGAGATAATTTCAATCTTCGAAGAACTGAAGGGTGGAAGCTTTATAACATGAGTCGAATTGAACCGCCAATGAACTGCACGCAACTGCGAGACGCAACTGCCATCGTAGCAAGATCGCAATTTGTGGGATGAACGACCTGTTTCACGCCGACCTAGTAGAGATGATACCGTACGCTCGGGTCAACAAAGGCTACAAATAAATGTTGACTGTCATCAATGCATATAGCAAATTTGCCTGGGCCCGGCCGGTCAAGTAAAAAAATGCACGTGATGTCACCAAGGCCATGACAGACGTATTGCGTGAAGGACGCATCTCGACTAATCTACAAACCGACTAGGGCAGGGAATTCTGCAATGCAAAGTTGAAGACCCTGATGAAAAAACATAAAATAAATCATTATTCCATATGCAGCAATCTTAAAGCTTCTATCGTCGAGCGGTTCAAAAGGACTCTGAGGGGTAAGATGTGTGGAGGCATTTCACTGCGAATGGCAACTACAAATGGTTGGATATACTCCCAAAACTCATACGCGAGTATGATTCTACTGTTCATTCTA
Organism: Clitarchus hookeri; assembly: GCA_002778355.1. Lineage (NCBI taxonomy): Eukaryota > Metazoa > Arthropoda > Insecta > Phasmatodea > Phasmatidae > Clitarchus > Clitarchus hookeri. The sequence continues at coordinate 591,792 of NQII01000708.1, forward strand.
CCACTCGCATGAATCCCGATGATGTGAAAGAAAACTCCTTGCTTCGAGCCATGTACACTATTCCGAAGAGAAGGGGCCCAGGCAAGCCTAAAGCCAAAGTTGGTGACCTGGTGCATATCTTTAAACAGAAAGACATCTTCAAGAAAGGGTTTACAGTAAATTGGAGCCCCGAACTCTTTCGTGTGTTGCGTATACGCAACTATGCTCCGAGGACCTATTTTCTCGAGGATATGAGCAATGTTCCTATCCATGGTGGTTTCTATGCATAGGAGATCCTGCCTACAAAGTTTCTTGATGTGTATTATGTCGAGAAGGTGCTGAAACGATGTAATGGATGGTCATATGTCTAGTGGCGGGGTTTCCGAGACCGCTAAAATTCCTGGGTCGCCGATGTGGACATAGAGCAGTGAACACAGAAGATTGCAATCAATAAACAAGTGATGTGTTTTTTCTTTTTGTACATTACTGAATAAGATTAGTTTTTTAAAATATGTTGTGTTTTATTTATTCTGAAAACCCTCCTTTATATAAAAATATTTTAAATAAATATAAATACTTAAGTTGAAAATAAAACAGAAAATCAAATATTAAATTTGCATACTTACTAGAATGGTCCTCATCACCATTCGGCATAGGTCGATATCAACTGACGAAACAGAGACATTAGCACATTGGTGTTGAAAATAGAATCCAATATGGAGGGCGCCGATAGTACCACATATTCATCAAAAAGATAAACCAAAATGGCTGCCACCTGGTGGTTAAATATTCAGCTCGCCTGGTGGGGAAATCGATAATTCATACACTAATACCACCTCTGTGATGAAAATGAAAACAAACAACAAACGAAAAAACATAAAGGCCACTGCATATGATGGACTGAGCATTGGTGAGGTGGTGGGGGATGAGGTTGTTAAGACAATGTGATTGATTGGAGGAGGTAAGTCGTCTGCTGTATATGGTGCTGGAGGAACTTCTGGAAATTCAAGTGTTCTCTAAATAATTTTAAAATAATTTTAAAAATATTTTTTTTATAAATGTTTAATAATTTTTAGTAATTTTAAAATTGTATTTTAAATATTTGTAATTTTTGGTATTTTTGATATTTTCAAGTTTAATGAACACTGGGTAAATGTCACAGGTCAAAGGTCAAGGTTATCGACATTCATCATGGCGGACAAAATGGCCGCCAGCCGACCAGAATGACAGAGCGGATGGCCAGCTCCGATTTCAGACCCCGTTCCCTTGTGCAAAACTTTCCATTTTTCTTCTACTCTGATTTTACACCATTGTTATTTATAAACATAACATAATATTAGTACACTTCTTTAAAATAATGGGGGTTGTATACATGCCCTAAGCCATACATGTATTGTTTAAAAAAGATAAAATGTAAAGATTTTATGAAAAATATATAAAACTATACTTTGATATATAAATAATTACGTATCGGCCCAAAGAAATTTGCCTAATTACATCTGCGAATTATTTATATCCTATTTTAAGAGTAGGTGTTTGCGCTTTTCTCATATTCTAGTGGTAAAGGCGCATGCCTTATAACCGAAGTATTGTGGGTACGAATCCGACTGCTTTCTTTAGTATATTCTTCTTCCACAGTATTCGTGGATATCATGTTAAAGTGTAATTTTAAGTCCCTGCAAAATTATTAGTGGAATTTGCCTTTTCAAGCACCTGTCCTACAATATATATATACCTGCAGTTTTAAATTCTGATATATATGATTTTAAAACACCAAATAAATTAGATTTATATAAAACAGTTTTAATTATGTCACACCGAATCGTAGATTAATGCTCCTCAATTCTTCATACTAACAGCTAACACAAGCACGAAGTATTGACATCGAGGCAAGTTGATTGGTCGCAGTGCGAAGGAAAGGTAGGCCATGGGTAGAGAGGTGAATGTTAAGAGGGTTGATTGGGGAGGGTTGAGGTCAAAGCAATTTGTGGAATTGCTTGGGAGGGGTATGGCGTAGGGTTTGGGTGGAGTGGAGAGTGGAGATATATGCGCGGCTCTTAACAGCGAGGTTTTGAAAGCCGATGAGTGTAAAGTGATGTGAATATGGAGTAACACCATGACGTAGGGGCCGGTGAAAACGGAAGATCCCCGAAAAACCCGCCGACCAGCGGCATTGTCCGACACGATTCCCACATGCGAAAATCTGGGAGTGACCCTGCTGGAAATTGTACCCGGTTCATCTAAGTGGGAGGCGAGTAGTCAAACCACTACAGCACCACGGCCCCGGAGGATTTGTGGGTCCTGATGAGAAGGGAAGGGGAAATGTGTGTAGGTGAGCGGGTGGGAATGTTGATAGGGTAGGGGTTGTGAGTGAGTTGGGAATGTTGATCGTAGTTAATGGTGAGGAGGGGTGGTAACACCTATACCTATTTAAGTCAATAAGGTGGTTCTGTGATTGGATTACGTAATCATTATGGCATCATATCTGTATTCGCCTTGAAAATACGAGTCTGGTTATATGTAACGCTATGTATTAAAGCTTAAAATGTATGAATTTATACTATAAATTTTATTTAAGATAAAAATATTTAATCAACAAAAATACAATTCCTTCGTTCACATCCTCACTCTCACATTTGACACAAAAATGTTACCAAAAATAAAGTCATCGAGGCAAGTTGAGGGGTCACTCAGCAACATTTAGCAGCGAGGATTTTTCTCATATTTAATTTTGGGAAATTTGGGAGGGTTCCGAGTAAAAAAAAAAAAATTGAGGGCTGAAACAGAAAATTTTGAAGGAAAAACTGAAAATTTTGAGGGGGAAACCCGACAATTATGACATCATGGTGGCATCTTGTGACTTCATCCAGGATGACCTTCACTTCTGCTGGTTTCTTAGCCAGCAGCCGTTGGACCAGACTCGGCTAAATCTATCGACTTGCGGCGCAACTTTAATAATGTCAACATGCTGTGAGGAACATATACAGGATGTTACAATTAAGGACTAGTGTTGAAATACTGGCTAGAGCTGCATCAAGGCTGCAGGGTGCTGCGTTCTAGCAGCAAGAGCATGAATTAATTCTGACATGCTCGGCCCATGTCCCGACTCAAACTGCCCGAGGCCGCTTTGGGTGCTGTGATAGTTTGCAGTCACCACGGAAGACTGATGTGATTCATTCTCATTGACTTTTTAAGTCCACTGAAAGTGAAGTTGCCAAGAGTTGCATTTTCAAGAGAGAAAATATTCGAGATCAAAACCAATTGTGTTTTAATGCTGCGCAACGACTTTGTTACATGAGACTTTGTAACTGTCTTATGTTTTATATAAATATTTTTTTGTATTTTAGGTGGCACTAAAGCTATATATTAAATTTGTTTAGCTATTTACTATTTTATTGTGCTGGCATCATAAACCATAAACAGTGTTCGATGGGATAACTACTATTGCTCTAATATTATCCGGCAATAGTTTACCATTATTTTTATTTATTTATTTTCCTTCAGAAATCAAAACACTAACACCCCAATCAATTTTCTTCATTTAATATATGCATTTTTACATATAAATGAATAATAAAGTACTCAAATTGACGGGTACAAATTATGTGCTAAGAAAGAAGATACATTATGATTTTATTCATAATGATCACTTTATTGCATTGATTAAATTCCATACAAAGTATTTGGAAACATAAATTATAATAAAATAACACTAACTTATTTCAAGAAAACAATTGCCATTCTATAGGTCGGTATGATATTGATTCTTTAAAAGAAACTATCAGTTATTTTGATCTTTGAGAACAGATAAGCTTTTTATAGAAACGGATAATGTTACAAATAAGATGAAATAGAAAGTTAATTAAATTTGAAATTTTATGATCGTTTGTTATTTATGCTAGGATTTGATAAAAATGTAACCACCAAAACGGCGAAACTGTTTATGGTTGTCAGATATTTAATTTTAATTATTTAAATACCATAAATGTTTACTGTAATTAAGCTTATGGAACGATTATGAAATATGATGAAATTAATCATATAGAAACAAATATCGTAGATAGTTTTGAACCAAAAAACATTTTTTTTAATTTAGGAATTCTATTGTTTATGAACCTTTTTATCCGTTATATTTAAAACCAATAATGAGAGGTTTTATCACATAGTTTTAGAAAGGAGGGATGGAAATGAAAATTTAATTGGCTTTGATGGTGCAGATATTGATGTCATAATGGAAATGAAACATCTAATTACATACATACTTATTTGCATACTTACTTACTAATTTACTTACATATATACGTTATACAAAATCACCTTCATATTAATATACGTCTTCACAAATATTCAGTTAAACTTAAGAATGAGTTTATATCTGATTGTTTTATTAACTTGTTCTTTATCATCTTCATTCCCACATTCATTTTCACAATTATTCAATTTACTAAACATCGAGTTTATATCTGATGTATTGTTTACTGGTTTTTCACTATTTATATATAATGCATCATTTAATTGTTCTTCGCTTTTAATGTGTTCTTCATCTTCTTCATAATTCCATCCAAAATGTAATGTGTCTGTTTTATTTTCTGAATTTATTCTTTTATCATCTTCAGAATTAAATGTTATTTTATTCACCTGAACTGTATGTACTTCATGTTTGTAAGATCTTTCTTTTCTTCTAAGATACAGTTATTATAATCATAAAATGTTATTTTATATTTAACAACTGATTTTTCAACACCCTTCGACAGTTTACTTTCTATTTCATAAACTTTGAATGCATACATTTGTGTAACCAACCCAACAAATTCTGTCATAGTTTTACCATTATTTTCGTATTTCATTTTACCAAATATTTATTGTTCCATTGAGGTATATTTTATTTATTATGTCTTTGATAATCACTAGTATTGAATTCATTTATTATTTCTTCCATATCTGCATAAACATCTTCAGTTGTTTTATTATATATTAAAGAATTTGTGTTGGTAACATAATTCAATTTTTAAAATATATTTTGGTTTTATTATTTTGTAGTGAAAATTATACATTAATCCTTATGGTATTTCTAAAATTGACATTCGTACATAATTTGGTTTGTTAAATTTAAATTTAGTTTTTTTCATATGAACTGCTGCTAAATTTTCAGTAAAAATTGTAGTTCTATCATAATTAGGTTTACAGATTAATTTTTCAATATTTTTGCTACTACTCGCCAGGCGTGTTCAGATAATTTGAATTTCATACTAACAATGATTTCTTAATATCACTACACGTCCACACGATGAAACGAACCCCGAGGGCTGCCCCGGGAGACTAGGGACTCACCTAGACATTAAATGCGAGATTAATTAGCACACTTGAACACAACGGGCCAACACTTTAGACAGACATCCCAACACTGACATTCACACCAGCCGGTAGGCTGGAGGGGAGCTTCACTCCCCACCGAACACAAACAAACCTAATTTTATTGTAAAATAGGTAACACCAATAAACAACCTTAATACGGGTCAGGTACCCAACAAAACACAGCTACACGGCGCCCCGCCGCCGACCTAATGATTTGAGTATGTGTCGGTGTACATTGGTTTTACAAACTGCTTGTGAGTTATGTGAGTCTCCCGGCCTCATGAAACCAAGGCCATTCGGTGGCATGTGAGGGTTCGGTGGCTTCAGCCCAGTATACTGCGATTGTTCTGCCAGTATCTCAACCTGAAGAAGGGGACAGATTCCAGGCCCCGAAACTTCGTGAAGACTTATAATTATTTTTTGTAGTTCTGTGTACTCTATTGGTTTATCTCTCGGTTTGTTTTGTAGTTCCTGTGTTGTTCGTAGTGTTGATTTATTTGGTTTTATAATCTGACCAGGGCAACTTTTCCTGACTTGTGTTTCACTGTGTTTTTGTTTTATTTTAGTGTTTGTTTTGAGTTTTTATTGTTCAGCTGTGAACACTGATATTGGTTTTCTTTATTGCTCTGTTTTGTTCACTTTTGTGGTGTTTTGTTATTGTCATTGTGTTGTATTTTCTTTAGGTTTGCTTTTGTTGTTGGTCCTGTTTTGTAATAATACGTTGTTCGTCCGTCTTTTTGTCGTTTTGCTATTCTATTGGCAAGGAAACCGCTTTCCTAATTATCTGCCTGTGGTGATGTAAAACGTTTTTTTTCGTTTTTGTCTTGCTGAACCTGTTTATGTTTATTTAGTCTCATGGTCAGCAATGGACACAGTCCCATAAAACTATCATAATAACATGAACACCTAATTGCTATTAAACTTGAAGGATAAAACACAAGTGTCTATATTTGTTAACAAACATTCGAAATCTGCATAAGTTACCAAGCAAATATTTACTGGAGTTTTTATAATTTTTGAAAAGTTATTCATTATTAATCACATAAGTTTGCATTCTTGTTTTAAAGCAGTTGATTTACATCCAGTTTTTTTTATCTCAATTACATTATTGCATTCTTTGGTATTGATTCTAGAAAATGGAACATTAAGCGATAAAAACTTTTTGGTTATAATATTTCCATGGAAATTTTAAAAGGATTTACACTACTTAATCTTTGTTTAAGATTTTGTGCTGTCATTCAAAATTAATTTATTTTATATTTCTTTGCTAGTGATCTCAATTCTTCATATGAACAGTTTTTTAAATCATAAAATAGTCATTTTTTATTATTTTTATTATTATATATTTATATTATCTATATATTTTTTAGTTATATATTTTATATCAATAAAAAAATCTTAAATAAATTTAACTGAATAATTTAGATTTATATTTAATATATCCTGCATATTTATTTTTCTCGGAAAAATCTCTTATAATCTTCTAGTAAGCTTCTATAATAAATTGTATATATTATGACTTATTTTCTTTTCCTCCATCGCGTCTCTCATCTAGAGTTTTCTTTGTCATCGCAGAAAAAATTATTAAGATTCTTTTAGTTTTAGTGCTAAAAAGTGATTGATAATTATTGGTGATTATTATTACTTTTATTTAAAAAATTTCCGTTTTATTAAATAACATCATTTAATTACATTGTTAATTTTTTTATATTATGATTGTATTATTAATTATTGGTAATCGTTTTTAATAATGTTTAAGTAACGAATATCTTTAGAAAATAATAGTTTTATTAATCTTTATTTATTTTTGTCTATTATTTTGACATAGAATTCTCATATATTCATNTATTTAATTACATTGTTAATTTTTTTATATTATGATTGTATTATTAATTATTGGTAATCGTTTTTAATAATGTTTAAGTAACGAATTTCTTTAGAAAATAATAGTTTTATTAATCTTTATTTATTTTTGTCTATTATTTTGACATAGAATTCTCATATATTCATTAGAATATTTTCTACATACTTTGAAATGTTTATCTTTGGTGGATTTATGCGATAGAAATAAATTAATATATTTGGTTTTTTAACACAGTTTGCATATATTAATTAAATCGATATTTAGAATTTCACTATATAATTTTTGTAATATTTGATAAAGTATTTTTACAGATATATTTTCCACGATCTTGAAGTACTTCCTTATAAAATTTATTTTAACTTTTTTCATAAAATATTTTTAAGCATCCTTTATCATTATTATAAATTTTATCAGCCTACTTTCCTAAGGAAAGATAGGCTTATGCAATCACCTGGTTGTCTGTTTGGAACGTATGCCATTCATAATAACCCGACAACAGACTTTAACCAAAGTAGGTCTACATATAGTTTTAAGTAAGAACATCAGACCTATAAAGTTTTCGATCATGCCGGGTACTTATTTTCAAAATGGCGAAAAATTTTATATTTAGGCCTCTATGTTATATTTCGGGAACCAATTATCCGATTAAAACTAAATTTGGAATATTGACTGTGTATTATATAAGCATTGCATTTATAAAGCAATAATTGCATTTATCCTATTTTCTGTAAGATAGCGTAAATTTAATAATATAGCCTATCTATTATATTTCTGGAACAATTTAACCGATATAAACTGAATTTAGTACGCAGGCAGTGCATAATGTAATCATTGNATCTATTATATTTCTGGAACAATTTAACCGATATAAACTGAATTTAGTACGCAGGCAGTGCATAATGTAATCATTGAATTAAGAAACCTAAAAAAATGTTGGTCCGCCATGTTGTGAGATCGTGCAAAAAAGACAGCTCTTGTGTTATATCTCGGGAACTATTTCACAGATTTAAACCAAATGTGGTACATTGGCAGTGCATGACGTATTTATAAAATTTAATAAAAATTCATGTAATTGACCCTCCATTTTGGATAATACTGAAAAATAAAAAAAAATCGTTTTTCCATTATATTTCGGGAACTATTTAACCGATCTAAACAAAATTTGGTACGTCGAGAGTGCACAAAGAGTGATAAAGTTATCAACTGACTGTTTTGGAAGATTGTGCAAAATAAAAAATAAATTATTTATTTTATATTGTAACTACACAACCGATTCCTGCCAAATTTGGCATATAAGTAGTACTATTGTAGGCCGTGTTCATGTATGCAATTTACATGTAAAATGCACTTATTTTGAAAGTGGTGGCTAAAGAAATATTTTAGGTTTATTTACAGTATTTACCATACTTTTTGTCCAAATTCGTCCAAACTTGCTGTACTGAAATTATTTTTTACAATTATATAATGTGTCAATACATAATTTCTTTTGTACGTCATTTTGTATGATATCACCCTATTAAAATAAACTTTAAAGTGTATACCATGGAAATCAATCAACCTATTCCTACCAAATATGGCGCTGAAGTAATACTACAGTAGGTCATGTAAACTGACATGTTAAATAGGCCAGAGTATTATTTTAAAAATTGTGGCCGTAAGAACATTTTAGAATACTATGCTACAAATACGAATGCATGAAACAAATGTCAACTTATTTGCCCACCTAGAGCCTGTTTTATCCCCTGTTTTGTAACATAGTGTCACACAATTAAGTAAAGTTTTGTTATATCTCGGAAAACAATAGACCAACTCCTTCCAGATTTGGCAAGCAAGTAATTCTGTGGTAGGCCACACAAACTGATAAGTTATATTTTAAGATGGCCAGGAGCTCATTTTCAAAATAGTGACAATATAAACATTTAAGCTTGACACACCTCCGCCCCACAGTCGTGCGCCAAATAACATGACGCTAAATAGTTGGGGAAGCCAATTTAACTTGCGCTTTTCCTCACCTGTGGAGAATACAGAGTGACTTAAAGTGTCGTAGTTAATTCCTCCTGGCATAGACTATAAGATGCCTAGAAGGTTAAATGGTTTTCAATAAGGTAGTCTATTGATGTTTCACTTAACTGGATAATAATATTTTCTCGAGTTTGAACAAAAACATCATACAGCAACACTTACGAGGTGTGGTATTCTAATTTGGCTATTCGTATTAACTGGGGCGACTTCGTGGTGGAGTGGGGCTTCTCTGGGCAGCGACTTTATACTTAACTCTGCTGTGGGTTTTGGTATGCTGTCATCTGGGGATGAGTTTCGGCGAAGTGGTAGGCCTTGGCAAAGGCCTGCGTATGTGGTCGTCTCCCCTGGACTGCTCTACTGACGTACTGACATGGCCAGGGGTCCGATCCCCCGGCCAAACGCTCTCTGCGCGACTGCTTCCTCTAACTCTGCGTGGTAATAATTGACGGACTCCCGAACTAACCTCTCGGCTCGGTAATGAAGAACTGACCCCGTGCCTACTGACGCACTGCTGTACTGATGTACTGTTGTGGCCGGGAGTCCGATCTCCCAGCCGCTCTGTGCGTGACTCCCTCCTCTGACTGCGCTGCGATCTTCAACTGTCTCTGCACGATAATAAAGAACCGAACCGCACATTCCCGCAAGGAAGCTTATATGCTCTCTAGCTTCCTTCCCTTATTGTCGGCATGTGTCGCCTAGTTGGGGGAGGGGGTGGTGGGACGAAAACAGAATAATGCCTTTCACAAAACGTGCCCTGGTTCCTGAAGGTTGGTGGGTGGGGGGAAGGTGGCACCTTACCCCTAGCTTACTCTGTCAGCTATTTCTCTGTGGTGCGTGTCCACATTGTCCCGGGTTAGCTAAGGGGGGAGGGGGGTGTTTCCAGCTTTTCAGCTGTTTCTCGGTGCGTATTTTCTGATTTCCGGCGAAATACACATGATTATTTTGTGGTATCTCGGCGCTCAACAGATCTCACGGGCTCGCTAGGGGCATAGTAGGTGAAGGTGGGTGGGGGTGGCAGGGCGACGCCTCAGCGACACGTGTGGCTTGTGGCGCGTGTTGGCCTCTGCTTGACCTTTCCCTGTGCGGGGATTATGACTGCTACGTGTCTCTCTAAGTCCCTATACTGGTTATGCAGGCCGGGAGGGGGGGGGAGGTTATGGGACAGCGCTGCTCTAATACGCCTAATGCGTCACACGTCAAGCTTAAAATGATATATCTACGAAACAATGTAACAAATTTCAACCTAACTTTGTACGCTGACCGTATCTGTGCAAACATCAAATAAGTGAATACATAAACTCATTTGTCTGCCATTTTGTAAGAATGCACCACTTGAAAAAATAATATTTCATGACCTATCTCGGGAAACTATTAACTGATACCCACCAAATTCAGATGACAAGTTATACTTTTTTAGTCCATCTAAATTTATATGACTTAAGAATGCAGTCACATATTTTCAAATATTGCAGCAATTTTAATATTTTATTTCAGTATGCTGCATGTTCCAAACCATTTCAACCGACTTAATATGTAACAGTATCTATGACAAACATAGAATGTGCCAATAAATCTCCATTTTGTTCTCCATTAATGAATATACCACCATATGGGAAAATTAAGCTTTTTGTCATATATCAGGGACCAATAAATCGATTCCCAACGAACTTTACACACTAGTAGTGCTACAGTAGGCCATGTTTAAAGTCTGTCTGTCCTAATTTACAGTATGGCTGCAATAAAAATTGTTTACAGAAGTTTAACATATTTATTAAATCAATTTACATATTTCAGTATATATTAGAAGCATCAGTTATGCCTATACAGAGCCTGTTAAAGGATGTTTTTTACGATGGCATCAAGTGAGAAACTAAAGCTTTTATGCCATATCTCGGGAAAAGGTCAAGCTATTTCCACCAAATTCTGCACACAAGTAGTGCTATGGTAGGCCTTGAAAACTTATATGATTTAAGTTACTCACAAATGTTTTCAAATTGATATCCCTGCAAGTTTTAAATTTTATAAGACAAGTTTATCTAAACTTTATACTCATTACTATCGAAGTTGATGTTTGGAATCCTACCTCCGTGGTGTAGTAGTTTGCATGCGAGCTTACGGTACGAGGCCTTCTATTTTCGAGACACAGGTAAGGCAAGTGTGTATTTGTAATTGTCTCACTAGTATTACATACGTTTCTGATTACACCTATAATGATATCGCTATCAACGAGATGTCAAGACCAACCTACCATTTAACCGTTCAATAAATTCATCAAAATTATTGGCATCCATGTAAAGGAAAAAAAGCTCATTCGTTATATTGACTTCTTGTTATAAATTATATAAAATTTTATTTGCCATTCCCTGATATGATCCTTATTTTTTTTTCAATTTCTTCCTTATAGTGTTTACTTAAACATTTTTTTTTTACATTGCCAATCATAATTGTCTTTTGAATATTTTTTACTGTGTAATTCATCTCTCTTCCTTAAATTTTAAACATTTATCTGTAGATTGCCTACTTTCTCAAGGAAAGAAAGGCTTGTGAGATCACTTTCCTGTCTGTTTGTTTATGTGTGTATGTGTGAGTATGAATGTGTGGGTGCTGTGTGTAACCCCTTTAAATTTTTGAACGCGTAAACCTAATTTCATAAAACTCGGTACACATATAGTACTCAGAAAGGACACCTGCATTTTATACTTTTCGACTACGCCAGGCATTAACTTTAAAAACGGAGGCCAATTTAATATTTATGGTGATATGTCATATCTCGGAAACCATTCAATTGGTTTAAACAAAATTTTGTATGCAGGCAGTACAAGTTGTAAGCATTGAATTCAGAGATGAATAATATTGTTGGTCTGCCATTTCGGAAGCTAGCACTACATGAAAAAATAAAGTTTTTACATTATATCTTTAAAAGTACTCAATCAATTTTCGCCAAATGTGGCAGGTATATGTAAGTAATTAAAGTAAATTAAGCAGTTATTTTGAAATTGGCGGCTATACAAATATTTTAGATTTATTTTGTATAGCTACAATATGATTTGACTAACTTCAAAGAAATTATGTGCACTGACAGTATCTATTACAAGTATCATATCAGCGAAAAAGCAACCGCTTTTGTCCGCTATTTCGTAAGATAGAGAAAATGAATTAATAAAGTTTTTGTTTAATATCTGGGGAAACAATAGATAAATTGCTCTCAAATTTGGCATATAAGTAGTACTGCAGCAGTTGATATAAACATATATGTTTCAGGTATGTTAGTCACTTATCTTCAAAATGGCGGCAATCTAGTTATTTTAGCATAGTATGCTATATATTCGAAATCATGTAATAAATTCCAACTTAACTTTGTATGCTGGGAGTATATATGACAAACATCAAATGTGTTTCCACCGGTTCTCTTTTTTCCTCCATTTCGTAAGATAGTGCCACACGAATAAATAAAATTTTTATGTCATATTTCGGGAAACAATTGACCGATTCCTACCAAATATGGCACACAAGTAGTGCTGCGGTAGGTAATGTTAACTGATATGTTTAAGTATGTCAGACACTTATTTAAGAAATGGTTGCCAAATAGCTATTTTAGTTTTGTATCTTAAATCGTCCAAACCATGTAATTAATTCCAATGAAACTTTGTATTCCAACTGTATATATTACATCCATCAAATGTGACCACACAAAATCTCTTTTGTCCNAATTCCAATGAAACTTTGTATTCCAACTGTATATATTACATCCATCAAATGTGACCACACAAAATCTCTTTTGTCTGCCATTTTGTAAAATAGAATTACATCACAAATTATAATTACGCAATATTTCTTATTAACAACCGATTTCTACCATANAATTCCAATGAAACTTTGTATTCCAACTGTATATATTACATCCATCAAATGTGACCACACAAAATCTCTTTTGTCCGCCATTTTGTAAAATAGAATTACATCACAAATTAGAATTACGCAATATTTCTTATTAACAACCGATTTCTACCATANGCCATTTTGTAAAATAGAATTACATCACAAATTAGAATTACGCAATATTTCTTATTAACAACCGATTTCTACCATAATTTGAAAATAAGTAGCCTTATGGCAGGTCATGTAAACTCATAAACTTTGAGAGGATAAGACACGCATATTTTCAACATGGTGGCTGTAAAAATATCTGAGTCCAGAACATTTATCTACGACTTACTAACTAAATTTAAACTTATCTTTGTGTGCTGACTGTATAAATTATATCCATCAAAATTGTATATGCAAAGCCTTATTTCTCCATCATTTTGTAAGATAGCCCCACATGAAATAATACAATTTTTTTTATCGTATTTCGGAAAGCAATAAACCGATTTATTTCAAATTTGGCGAAGAAATTGTTCTGTGTTAGGCGATATTAACTTATATGTTTTAAGATTGTAAGTCTCTTATTTTCCAAATGGCTCCTATACAAACATTTAGCTTAGTGTGCTGTATCTACGAAACTATGTAAAAGATTTACATTTAACTTTGTATATTGTATCTATGGAAATCATCGAATGAGATAATACATAGNACGAAACTATGTAAAAGATTTACATTTAACTTTGTATATTGTATCTATGGAAATCATCGAATGAGATAATACATAAACTTTTTCCTCCATTTATGAAGATCTTCAAATGAACAATGGAGTTTTATGCCATATCTCGAGGGCCAATCAACCAATTCATACAAAAATGTCACCAAGTATTGCTACAGTAGGGTATGTAAATTAGCATGTGCTATGTGCTGCAGGAATGTTTTAATGGGATATATATAAATATATAATATTAATTTGTTATATATATTAAACGTTTCAACAACATTCAACCAAATTTCGTATGGAAGCAGGCAACACTAGAGGAATCAGTGTTGTCTCTCACCCAGTGACTGAACTTGTGTATCGCTGCCAATGGTCACAAATTTGAAAATATTANACGAAACTATGTAAAAGATTTACATTTAACTTTGTATATTGTATCTATGGAAATCATCGAATGAGATAATACATAGACTTTTTCCTCCATTTATGAAGATCTTCAAATGAACAATGGAGTTTTATGCCATATCTCGAGGGCCAATCAACCAATTCATACAAAAATGTCACCAAGTATTGCTACAGTAGGGTATGTAAATTAGCATGTCTTATGTGCTGCAGGAATGTTTTAATGGGATATATATAAATATATAATATTAATTTGTTATATATATTAAACGTTTCAACAACATTCAACCAAATTTCGTATGGAAGCAGGCAACACTGGAGGAATCAGTGTTGTCTCTCACCCAGTGACTGAACTTGTGTATCGCTGCCAATGGTCACCAATTTGAAAATATTANGAGGAATCAGTGTTGTCTCTCACCCAGTGACTGAACTTGTGTATCGCTGCCAATGGTCACCAATTTGAAAATATTATGTGAATGTTCTATCACTATCAGTATCCATATGAATAGTACTACAAACGGGCAGTAGGTATCCCACTATCTGTGTAGTATTTAGTGCTCATGTTATGAAATTGTACATTGTGCTACATGTTTAAATAGGTCTTGACGAGGGTCATTGGACTTTTGACCAATAGATACATGGTGCCATTTGAAAACAATTGATGTTATTACTCGTATCTCACTAATAAATAATGTTTTAAGGCTGACTCTCCAGCAGCAGTATTTTCCCCTTTCCTTTATACAATTTTTGTATGAAACACTTTTCCATTTGTAGCCCCGGTACGGAGTTGTTGTGGGTGGTTAAGATAAATGGGACACCTCTATATACATATATATCCTTACTCCACGTACTTACCCCCTCCTCGTGAGACAAAACAACGCACTCATTCGATTAGGAATTAACACCCACTACCTCTTGCAACGATTATAACACTTTCAGTCATCACTACGAAGTCCTTGGCAGTATTATCGTCATCTCAACGAATATCACAGAGCTATTTGCCTCCAATGTTAAAGACTGTGGTGGTGTTCCAGGTAAGTAACCGCCGTCTGTGATGCCTTTTTGTATGTAATATATTCTACTATAAAGAATTAAGCGGCAATTTTTATAAAGAGGAAAATAATTTGTATAAGAATGATTATATCCAAAAATTATTTGCGTAAAAGCGCTCTAACAGAGTTTATTTTCTAAAATGCTTGATTAATTTTTAATGTGTATGTANCAAAAATTATTTGCGTAAAAGCGCTCTAACAGAGTTTATTTTCTAAAATGCTTGATTAATTTTTAATGTGTATGTAGGGGAACAGGGGGCAAGATGGGGACGCTAAGAAAAAATTTCTCCAGATCATTATAGTTATTGTTATTANCGAGATTCTATCGCTTCCCGAGAGGTGGTAGCACAATGCAGACAAACAAACAGTTACCCCGTCTTGCCTCGCGACACCGTCTTGCCCCCTGTTCCCCTACAGTTGCTGCGTATTTACAAAGATTTTGTTATGGTAGAGGCGGGTTCTCTTGCATATTTGAATTCAATTTCGATGTTATACAACACCATCTGTATTCCTATAAAACTTAAATTTTCAAGAAAACCTCTTTCCTACACTAACTAATGTTTTCAGTGGTAAAATTGGTTAGTAAAAGTGATCTAGATCTATGGCTTATACGGATGTGTTTATGTACTAACACATTGTAACGAACAGTTATCTGATGCATTTTCAGATAAAGACCATAAACTTTGGGACCTTATTGGTTTGTAATTTCTGACGTTGAATATTTTTGTTGAGATTTAATGTTGGTAACATACGCAATATGCACGACTTTCACGTTATTTAATAATTTATTTATTTTAAACTTTTGTCCTCCAATACCATTAAGTGGTATTCTTTGTTATACAAGCGCAGACAGATGTAAACATCCCCAAGTGGTTTTCGTCAGAGCAGTTCTTATAAAATTTATTTGTGTCATGTAAACTTCCTGACCCAGTAAGCTCTTAAAACAATTTGGACAATGATTAATTATTTGGTCGAGGGAATTATTTGTTCGGAATGTACAAAATTAGAGACACGTTACAAATAACTATAATCTTGACTGATACTAAGATATCCTAACTTATTTATCCTTTTTTTATTTTAAGTACATTATATTAAAAACTTGAGTCCACATAGCTTCAATAAATTAACTGTAATTTTATGCACTTCTGTAAAATAATTTTGCACTTCTCTATAATAAGTATTATAGAAACGCCAACTCTATGTCCACTTTCCTGAATTTGCAAGGATTTTAATATATACTTATTATATGACATTCAGATTATAAAAATTACAGTTAAACTAGTGTGATATTCTGTATTTATGTTTAATCACACTGGAAACTGAAGTAAACTAGCGAACCCTATGATCATATGCAGTTTTCCTTCAGTTACGCTATGTGAGACAACTATGTCGTGTAAAGTAGAAACTAATCAACACAAAGAGTAGCAAAAATTAAACCAGCGTCTGGATCTCTTAAAAGAAGATTGCTAATTATACTTTTTTAACATGCACTAAAATAGCATCTATTACTGGCAATGAAAGCTTTTATGTTGCTGAGTGCTATGCTGAGCATGTTAACTTGCTCCTTTTCAGTTTGCGGATTTTCTGGAAACAATAAATTGATAAAGTGTATATTACCAATTCTTCTTATCTTGTTATGATTTCATGTTGGCAATGTGACTTTTCAGGTTAACTATGAGCCCGTTTCTGAAGGTGATGCAACTGTTCGTGATGATGACTGCTACTGTGTTGGGAATGTTGACACTCCTGCTTGTAACACCAGATATTGAAGACACGATGCTGCGAGCGGTGAGGAGATACCAAAGAATGAGACATCCTGATAGGTCTATTGACCAAAGGTTTGCCCAAATATCCACGTCCAAGCTACACGCATTTTTACCGCTTAGCTCAAACAATGCTGGTTGGCATGGTATCATAAGGCTGTAACCAAACAAGCACTAAATAGTAATTAATGGCATGAACTACTAAAACTATTTCGATGTTACTCGTGCAAGGATATAATATTAATTTTAATATGTTAAAATTAATTTTGTAAATATTTTTGAGCATGCTAAAAAAAGATTTGTGAGCACAATAAAAAAAATTTAACCAGAAAATTCGGAGGGTGCAAAATATAATTTCTTGTGCGTAAAATAAGTTTGATATAATTTATTAAATTCATCCAGTTATAATTTGTTCAGTTAAAATAATTGTTACAATGCACAGAACAAACAACTAAAATACACATTTAAATAATCTGCTTATAAAACACATATAACGAATTCTTGTAAAGGGATCGATAACTTGGATGTGTATACGAAGCCGGATGGATTCGAAGCAAACAACATTTTTTCATGTGACTGTGACGGTGCTCTTCGAAATATTTTCGCCTTACTCTTTTTCAAGTAATTCGCAATTTCTGTTGATCTGCGTCTCTCTGTCCTCTCTTTTACAAATATATACACACATACAAACACACACAGGTTGTTCAGAAAGTAAACGCCTAAACTGCGGGAGGTCATTCCTTATGAAAAATAAAGTAAACGAAATATTAAAGGAGATGTGGACCTATAAAAATTGGGTTTTAAAAACGTATGTTTGCCTAATGCCTACCACAACTTATGCTTCCCATGTTGCAGAGACACATGCGTAATGCTGGCCGTCAGCTTGAGTAAATGATACATCACCACATCAACGACATGCCCTCCACTAGTACACGCTCCACAGCGCGCCAAATGGTCGTGTCCCAATCAACAGTGTGGGATGTACTGTGGGTAAATCGCCGCCATCCCACCTCTGGCAGAAAGTACAAGGCATTCAGCGAAAATACGTTTTCAAAACCCAATATTCACAGGCTCATATTTGGTTTAATATTTTGTTTAGGTATATGGTGTCCTATATTTTCAACCTTATTTTTCGTAAGGAATCACCTCCCGCAGTTTGGGCGTTTAATCTCCGAACAGTCTGTATATATATAAACCTTCTGAGCTGCAGAATAATAACCTAGTAAAAAATGTGTGTACTTATTTCAAATGTAAATTTGTATATTATGTATTCTTTACCCCTCAGCTATGGTTCAGTAATGGCTCAGAAATTGACTTATTAAAGGTCGCATAGATAATTTCTAAAATCTTAAAGTGACTTTTTTATTGCAATGATGTTATCTGTAAAAAAATGTATTATATTAGTTTTAATTTTTGGTATTTATCGACTCTTTAAGGCAGCGAATGCTGACTTTACACGTGCAACAACTAGTGTACTTTAGATAATATGCCCGAAATATAATGAATTACTCTTGGTTCTTTGCATATAAAAACTCTAAATCTAATCTGACTTCATTAGCACTATTCAAGAAACATGAAATTGTAAAATACTTCTTACATAGCATTGGAAACATGAATTATTGCAGTTATGTTATGTTATAGCACACTATAGTAAATAACCAACATATGCAATAGATTGTTAATAAAATGTGAAGTTTTTTCTGGTGGGTCTGAGACACCGAAATAGTGTACAATAAATTATAAGCAATTTGGAGGCTGAATACTTTATAATAACGTGTGCTTAGCTGTATAAAAATAATAGGTCATTAGTTAGAAATTGTATGTTTGGCATCAAGGGAGCCAGAGCCGGGACACAGGGACACAGATGCCCCGAGGCGATGCGTAAACCTCATGCTCTTGCATTCAATTTCGAATGCAGCCATTTTGTTTTCAAAATTTTCCAAAAAGTTTAAAAAAAAATTTCTAAATTTTTTAATCATTTTTTTCAAATATTTTTTCAAACATTTTTTTTAATTTTTTTCAAAATTAAAATTTTTTTTTTTTTCAAATTTTTTGAAAGTTTTTTTCGAATGCTTGAAATTTTTTTTCTTCGAGAATTCCATGGCTGCCATTTTGTTGGGCAACATAGCCTCAGGCTGTTTCCCAACGACGACTCTCTCACTTCATAACATAGCCTCAGGCATGTCCCCACAACGACTCCCCGACTTCATAACATAGCTCCAGGCGTGTCCCTAAGATGGCTCCCCAGCCGCATTAAATCGCCCGAGGCTATGCGTTCACATCGCCCGAGGCTATGCACATTGCATTCCATTTCGATGGTAGGCAGCGGTGATGCACTGGATAGACGACATGCAAAACTTCTGCTCTTGTATTCCATAGCGACAGGGAGCCAAGGTGGTGAGGTGGATAGACAACTCGCTACTTGGGGCCACAGTGGAGTGTTGGATAGACATAGCCTCAGGCTTGTCCCTACAACGACTCCCTGACTTCATGACATAGCTGCAGACTATAGGCGGGTGTCCTTACAACGGCTCCCCATAGCCCGATGGTGTCGCGTGATTTTCGGAAATATATTGAAAATATTGTTTTGCTACAACGCCACAGGCTCTGTCGACGTCACCGATAATTTCTTTTCATAACGACACCACCCCATAGCCTGAGGCGATGCGTAATTTTCGGAAATTTATTTAAAATATGATTTTTTCTTCTACAATTCCCTATGCTCTGCTGACATCACTGAGAAATTCTTTTTTCAGCGACAACGCCTATAGCCCAGGCGACGCGTGATTTTTCGAAAGTTGTTTTAAAATATTATTATTATTGTGCTATAGCCAGGCGGTGTGGGACTCCGTTGACTCCCCCGAGAAAATTCGTTTTACATATGCGTATGCTCACATCGATCAGTCAGTATGCAAAAAAAAAGTCATGCACACACAGCAGCACACACTCACATACTTGTACTTCCAAGACAATGTGCCCGACCACATCAGCTGGTCGCGATCGTTCAAAACTTACATAAGTATTACCGATTAACCATCTGCATATCAGTTCAATGGAGATCGTGACACAGACCATCATGCTTCCTGTCCGCATCAGTGACGTCGACGGCGAAGAAACTAACATCTTCAGATTACATCATGGAAAGCTACTACCTAGCACCTTACGGGGTATCGTAACTGGAACGAGCAACTGCGGTAAGAAATGTGTGCTTCTCAGCCTTCTGGAGAAACCCAAAGGTCTTTGGTTCGAGAACTTTTACCTATACTCGAAATCAATACCACAGCCAAAGTACTTATTCCCAACACAAATACTACACACCATGGACGGACTTCGTTATTTTCCTTTTAGTGACAATGACGCGGTCGTGCAGCCAAGTGATGCCTTACCAAACTCTGTGTTTATTTTCTACGATGTGGCATGTGAGAAACACGCAACAATGCAGCAGTAGTTCAGCATGGGACAACATGTAGCAGTGGATTCTATTTACCTATGTCAAACGTATTTATGCATACCGTTAAATAGCTTATACGTGACAATGCTAATTTCCTTGTCCAATTTCATATGGACGACTTGAATTTACTTCAGATATACTCTGACAATGTTAATACTGATATGACATTCGACTGTTTTAAAGACATGTGTTCATGTTGCTGGCGCGAACCTCACGATTTCCAAGTGATAGCAAAGAATTTTCCAATTAATAAGGGGCAGTACCGTAGGGGTTTTGATCAGTTCATCATCGATCATCAGTGAACTATGAGCTACTCAGTATCCAAGTTCGACCATAGCAGCCTCAAGTGTGCGCCGGAAAACTGTATTATATATACTATCGATGGGAACTGCAGTTTCGGAGGGAAACGAGACAAGAATCTCGGTGGGGCGAAACATGATGGCGATGCGGTGAATGTATACTTTGTCCGCAGCATTACATCGGAAGCGTTGCGACCAGAGGCAGCAATTCAGACAAGAATCGAGACGAATCTTCTTCACACACTATTGGCAGGTATGACATGAATCGCTGCTTTAGAGACTGCGCTAAGTGGTGTGGGCGAGCGAATAGCTAATAGAGTTCATACAACCATGGGAAGTGAATTATGCCTATTGACTGAATACGTTAAAAAACTGTCTGCTTTGGGTGGGAAGCTCGCCAATGTGGAAGGCCATCTCTTCGATACCAATTTACTAACTACTTACATGGATTTGCGGCTTGGTACATTAAACTAAAATGTGTCCTAACTGACTGATTTTACTACCGGGGATGCACTCGATGCTGTGGAGTGGAAGGACGACTGTTTGGCAACACGAATGTACTGTCTACCAAGATGGAGGACCAGCTTCAAAAATTATTAGAAGATGTACTGAAACTGAACGCTTTAGGTGGCAAAATTTCAGCCGTGGAGAAGAAAATCGGTGTTGTGGAAGAGCAAGTTGGCGCAAGAGTTATAGCAGACCTCAGCGCGAAACTAGACAGCAAACATAATTTAAAAACCGAGAGTGATGCCATGCTGGCCTCAATTGATAAGAAGCTGGATTCGAACCTCGTCGCCATGGAAGGATGTCTGTTTAACAACACGAATGTACTGTCTACCAAGATGGACGCCCAGCTTCGCAAATTATCCGAAGATGCACAGAAACTCAATGCTTTAGGGAGTAAGATTTCAGCTATGGAGAAGAAAATTAACGATGTGGGTGAGCAAGTTAGCATTCGCATTCTTGCAGGTCTCACAGTTAAATTAGGTAACCTTAATGCCAAGACCTCGAGTGACGCAATGCTAGCTGCAGTAAGTAAGAATCTGGATCGTACCTCGATGCTGCCAGTACGATGTCCATTACAGTGAATAAACATTTTCAGTCTTTGACTAATGATATGCGGAGCATAGTGGGAAGCAAGCTTACCTACGCAGAGGCACATCTCCTTGACTTAGGTGAATGTGTTGACTACAGAGTCCTTACTAGCCTGGAAGCCACATTGAAGGATAATCTGCTTGTAGCGAATGATAGTGCTGGCAAGCTGTCCACAGTNTCCTTACTAGCCTGGAAGCCACATTGAAGGATAATCTGCTTGTAGCGAATGATAGTGCTGGCAAGCTGTCCACAGTGGAAGCAAAGCTCACTGCTTTGGAGACGAAGCTCAGTCAGTTCGACATTAAGAGTTTCGCTTCCCTTTCTGCTTAACTAGTCGACCACCTTAATGCCTCGAGTGGAGGTGCAGGCACGCTGAACACATTATGTACACAGTTAGAGAGAGTGGACAGCTTGGAAACGAAACTTAGCTCTGTATTCGAAGGTATGACTAATAAGCTCAGTACTAATATACTCGAAGAACTCGATTGCCGAAACCAAGCTTTGAGTACGGGACTTGCAGATATTGAAGAACTTATTCAGCACAGAATTATTCGTTATTTAAATGACCTGTGCACGGACAATGAAAAATGGACACATTGCCAGAATGTGAGTACTGCGGTCCTCCAGTTTCTCAATACATTTGAAGATAAAATTGTCAGTCTGATTACACATAGAGCTATTGTGTAATATATATTTTATGAAAACTTTACTTACCTTTTTAGTATAATGTCTGCATATTGGAAGAGGCCTTCCGCCTGCTCACATCCTGGCTGGATACTTTACAGAGGCAAACTGTTCCCCCTGTCGGTAACGTGAAGACTGAACTGGGCTACGAACACAAGCCACTTCCGGAGGACTCTGATGATGATGTGTTTTAGCTACGCATAAATGTAAAAAGGACGGTTCTCATTTATGCTCGGCCACTGTTCGTAATTATCTCTCTTCATACACTACTAGGTTTAATGACGGCACCTATGGCGTTTATAGGCAGTATAAGAAATGGTACTCGGGGAAAAATCCAATCTTTTTCTACCCGATGATTTTATACAGATTGACAATGAAGCAATATGTGAATATCCGGGCCTCAACGATCTCCTATTTAAACGACGACCTGGTGAGTTCACACACGATGCACTTCAGCCATACAAGCGATTACTTAGCCTCACGAGTGCACATTTAACTGATAATGACATAACCACCAACATATATAAGGATGAGTTACATCCCAAATTCGACATTGTTTCCGAGCTGTTTCCAGATGTATGCCTAGCTAGCGGCTCAGGACTGGCTTCGAAGCTTGATGGGGGCAGTCAGCTCAAGTGTGTATACTGGGACGATGCGAATGAGCCTGTAACACGTCTACGACTACTCATCGCCTCTCAACAGGCAGGCAATCATTCACACATGAATGAGATTGTGAATATTGTGGGAGAATTGCGTGAAGGCGGATACATGTACTGAAAAAATGTCGCGTGTGCATATTGCAGCCGAGCTTCACCGGCCTGCACGAAGAAATTTCCGAAGAAGAAGAGTAGTCGTCTATGGACTTCACGATTTGTATCAAGCTGACCTGGTGGAAATGATTCCGTATGCCTATGTTAATAAGGGCTATAGATAAATGCTGACTATAATTAATTGTTTCAGCAAATATGCTTGGGCTATCCCCGTTCGCCGTAAAAGCGAGGCGGACATTGCTAACGTGATGGAAAACCATTTACAAGATAAGGGTCCGCCTAAAAATAAGCAGACTGATTTAGGTAGAGAATTCTACAATACGGCCTTCCATTCACTAATGAATGCGAATAAAATTAATCACTACAGTACGCATGGCGATAAGAAAGCCTCCATCATGGAAATATTTAACTGTACATTAAAAACAGTTACGTGGCGTGAGTTCTTGGCTAGATATTCTGCCTCGCCTAATTTCCAACTACAATGGTAGAGTATATAGTACTATCCATATGCGCCTGGTTGACGTTAAAGATGATTCTTTGCTGGCAACTGTTTTTAAAAACGTGAAGAGATTGGATATGCACAAGGCTAAGGCGAAGATTGGTGACTATGTCTGCATTTCACGTATCAAATCTCCTTTTGCAAAATCTTACATGCCTAATTGTCCCGTGGAGATATACCGGGTTGCTAAGATTCGTCATTATGAACTGAGGACCTATGAACTTTTCGATTTGAATGACGAGTGGCTGAAAGGTGGATTTTACCAAAAAGAGATTTTGCCGACAAAATTTCCACACATTTATCAGAACTTACTGATACATAATGTATATGTTTCTGCAAGAGTTGTGTGTATATGTAGTGTAAATATGAGTAAATAGACAATTACTTGCATACATTTCTTCGTGCATTAATTATTTCCAGACTCGCAACAGTCTGTCGCATTGCGTNATCAGAACTTACTGATACATAATGTATATGTTTCTGCAAGAGTTGTGTGTATATGTAGTGTAAATATGAGTAAATAATAATCTTAGACAATTACTTGCATACATTTCTTCGTGCATTAATTATTTCCAGACTCGCAACAGTCTGTCGCATTGCATTTTGTCACAGGCTGTGGCACAGGGGAAAATTCGAGTTCGTGTTTTTGCTGCTGTGCTGCATGTCGTCACAGGTGGTGGCACAGGGAGAGGTGGGGAGAAAACATGTTGTGCATGCTCTAGCTGCATCCTTGGAGGGTCACCCAGGAACTGTTGACAGCGACTTGGTCTGGGGGGGACGGCCTTCTTGTGGAGAAAGTTATCTTCACCGTGGTCTGACTCGTCCCCTGGCAACACACAAAAAATTTTCCATGGTGGGCGTTGTCACAGTCTGCATGTTATAGATACAATATCGCCCAGGTTCGAAGCCTGGCCGGCCACAAAATGTACAAAGCAGTTAAACCAATAAATTTATTTGTTAGTTTGTCGTAATGCACCGTGGGCGTAAGGTCAAGAGAGGACGCGGTCTGGTAATTACTCTAATAAATAACCTACCATTCGAAGCTCATATTCCAGAATGTAAGTATTGTGGTCCAGGTACACAGCTAGCGCGGATATTGAAGCGAGGTGATGTCCCTATTAATTCGTTAGACAACACTTGCAAGGAACACGATATCGTCTACGCGACCAGTAATAAGTTGGAAGATAGACACACAGCCAATAATACCATTCTTGCAGATAAAGCCAAGCCAATATTTGTTTAGTTTAAGACCAAACTCAGTGAACATTTAGCTGTGTGGGGGGTGTCCAAGATTATGAAATCGAAAGTTAAGAGGGGCATGGGTTTGAAATTTGGAAGACGAACAAGAAATGCACTGGCAGGAAATCGTGTAGTAGGGAAACGTGGGTGTATTTTACCTTTACCAGCACTATGTATCCTCAGCAGCCTTATCGGTAGTGCCAGTGGCATTACCAGGGCCGTGAATATGGCCAAGGAGGAAAACCAACACTTATCAAGGACGTTGAGACATAATAGGAATATGGAGTCGCTTGCCAGAGGTACAAAAACAGTCGAGGACTGTACCTTCGCCCATACAGGCTGGTAGCGGGAGGAGGCGGGAAGAGAACGCGCCGATGAAAAAGAATGAGGCGATCTTAAGAGGGCTGCCTAACCACCCGCTAACAAACATTGAAATACGAAAGTTTGCACGAAAATTAAAAATAAGTAATTTCCGAGGTGTGTTCATGCATGATCGACTACCACACCGCGCGTGGCAGGTCGAGTGTGGTATAGTAAACATAGATATGAGCAGTGGGCTAGGAACTCATCGGACTGCATATCAAAAGAATGCCAATATGGTCGAATACTTTGACAGTTATGGAAACTTAAGGACCCTGCCAGAACTAAAAACATATTTAGAGGGGCGCGAATATATTATAATCATGGAGCAGAGCAACAGTCACGAGAATGGAACAGTGGACACCTTTGTCTGAGCTTCCTTACAAGATAGATACTTAACAAGGATGCACTAGACATATGCATGTCATGCCTATATCCCTGATTGTTTCGGGCAATAGTTCGGAATTGCATTCTGTGCACTTCACCCCATTCGCCCTGAAGGGTGTGTGGTCTGTGTCGGTGATATATTTTCAAATTTACTTCTCGGTACCGAACATAGATGAACGTAATTGTATGTTTTGTTATGTTAAGGGGTAGGAGGAGTCGGTAAGATAGGGGAGGTGTTTATACCTACAGGTTTTTATGAGATTGAAGACATAAGCTGGGACCAGACATAATGTTGGTGCTGCGCGGTAATGCAAATACCCTACACAGTGAGATGTTTTGTAGTGCACAGGTAGACTTCACGCGAAGCGATACTCTCGCCTCCATGCTAGGTTTTCAGAACGTAAAATACGAGGCAAATAAAACACACGAAACTACTTTGCCGGTAAAAATTTTCCCTGTGAATGATATAAAAATAAACTTTAATTTGGTTAGCGGGTCGTATCTCAACGGTAAGCCAAGCCAGACACTACACGAATTTTCTGCGATGGTGCCACTAGGCTTTAAGCTGGTGAATGTTCAAATATGCCCATTTATATCGAGTCGTGACGGAGAATGTACAGGAAGTCATAGTCTCTATAGTGGACTAAGACAGTCGTTTGATTAATTTTCGAGGGGAGGAGAAAACAGTACGCTTAGATTTAAGGAAAGATGGGGCTGAAAATTAAGCATACAAAAGCTATAAAACTCGCTTACTGTGCCAAACCTAAAGTCAGTAAGAGTCGAGCACGCAGAGCGCTAACATCTGAAAACGCTTGTTTCCTTAGAAGATTGGGTCTGACGATCAACAGCAGGCATTGATGTAGAAATATTNGCTAACATCTGAAAACGCTTGTTTCCTTAGAAGATTGGGTCTGACGATCAACAGCAGGCATTGATGTAGAAATATTAAATGTAGCAAAGCCGGCGGGGTTCGAAGACGCAATGACCAAGGTGGAAATCCACACTTACTCTCCCCATCTGCCAAGCCCGTACGTACCCTCGTCTGAGGTTCGGATCCCGGTGCAAAACCAAGATGTACACACCATGCTGTGTAATTCATATTTGCACTTCCGAGGAACTCTGACAAAGCCAGGTAATGCTCTTCCTGCGACGACTAAAATCATTAGAAACGGTATACTTCGCATGATAAGTAGATCGCGTATTAAATAAACGGGTGTGAAGTAGATGCGACGCGAGATGTTGTAATCACATCTACCATAAAGAACTATCTCTTATTAACACATAATCAACTCCCACCTTCCAAAATGGTAGGCTGGGGAATTGAAGAGGACTTTAAGGTTCGTGTCTATGCCAATGGTAAATTTGAAGTGTGTCTTCCACTAGCTATGCTGTTAGGGTTTGCGGAATATTACAAGCATGTAATTATTAATTCAAAACAAGAGTTTGTTATTTACATGGCTAACAATCCAACGAGCACGCTCCAAGACAATGGCACAGTGCTAGAAGCTACAATGCTCTCAATACGATCTATTGAGTGGTTACTGCCTCACATACAGGTAAACATAATGGAGCAGGTAAAATTTTTTTAATATGCAGTAAAAGGCAAGAACATAGATTTTGTGTTTCGTACCTGAGTTAAGATACATATCCTAGCGTGCCCAGCTTAGTAAGCATAAATTGGAATGTTAAAACTATTTTTACAAGTGAAAATCCTAGATATATAATTGTCGCGTTTCAGACAGGCAAACGGAATGTATTCAATACCGACTGTTCGAAATTAGATCACGTTAATATTAAGAACGTTAAAATTTTCTTAAACTAGGAGGCTTACCCATATGAAGATTTAAACAATGATTTTACAAACTGTATTTATATGGTCCTGTATCAAATGTGCGCCGACTTTCAGAGATCGTACTATGGGCAAACGCAGGCTCCCACACTCGAACCGAACGCATTCATGAACACAGCTCCCCTATTAGTGCTTGATGTTAGCAAACAGGATGATAGAATAAAGTCAGGCGTTGTAGACTGTAGGAATGAAATGTCCTCCATGGAGAATTTCCCAGCCTTCACTCAGGCCTACGCGGTAATATTTCATGACAGACTAATCATGCACAATGTACGCGATAGAGTAGTTAAAATACTGACATAATTTACAACTATTCCTCATTCACTATTCAACTGTCATAATGTACGTGAAATTTCAGGGATGCGTCTCACAGCGTGGTTTCATTATTAAATGTATCTGTATAGCATACCTTGACGGGCGCATAGAAACAAGTACATTCCTACCGCTGTTTCCATGGCACGAGCTCGACGTGAAAAGCAAAGTAACAAAGATCTGGCTGGAAAAATACTATCGCGGACACAATTGGAGTGAGAGTGATTTGGAATATGAAACAGTGTGCGACATACTTGTCTCAATGCTAAACGATAATGGCAGAGACTTCGTAGATGGGCCGGAGCAAAAGGGGCATTTAAGCATTTCTTGGTGTCCTTTGTTTAGCAAGTTGAGAGAGTGGTACATAAAAAACAACAACCACACGTGTGTCGCATACAGCAGTGACCTCGCATGGCCTTACCTGAATGTGTTGTTAAGGAGGTGGGCCTGCTTCGAGGGTAAAGTTTTTCAAAAACAACACCGGCCATTATTAATAACGCGGCCTGCGAGGAGGGGAACCACAGTACTGATCTGGTATCATCATGGACGAACTTATGCCAACCTGAATGGGACCGGCCAGTGTAGACTGCTGTCTGACCTCGTCATCGGGAAGCTGTATAGGGCATCTGAGTTCCGGAGGACGGAGACGACATACGGCAAGTGTGTAACATGTATGTTATATGAAGAGTTTCGCATCCTACGTTCAACTCATCACATACGCGGATATGATCAAGCTTAATGTAGCAACAGTTTGGCTTAGCTATGCAGGCATTAAGGCAATTGAAAATGGTAGGACAATGCACTCTGTAGAATTTTCATAAATGTGGAAGAAAGACAATCTCCTAGCATAATACATATAAATTGCAGTCATGTATGTAACATTCAACCACTATCTAAAATGGCAGGACAATGTGTGTTGTAGAAATTACATAAATGTGGAAGAAAGACTCTCTCTCCTAGCATAGTTTGTATAAATTTCAGTCATATATGTAACATTCAACCCGCCATTGAAAATTTTAGGACAAGGCACATTGTAGAATTTTCATAAATGCGAAAGAAAGACTCTCTCCTAGCGTAGTATATTAATTTCAGCCATGTATGTAACATTCAACCCACTAGTCACGTATGAGGGTGAAGTTACTGTAGGATACAGACGAGTTCACTTCAAACCGTCCGGCCAGCCCTTGCAAGTAGAATGTTGTAACGGACTTGAACACTGGGTGTGTCGAAGTGATGAGAATTGCATTCTCTCGGTAACATGTAATATATTTTTATGTGCGGTATATTGCCTGAGGCCGGAAATGNTATGTTATATGAAGCGTTTCGCATCCTACGTTCAACTCATCACATACGCGGATATGATCAAGCTTAATGTAGCAAAAGTTTGGTTTAGCTATGCAGGCATTAAGGCAATTGAAAATGTTAGGACAATGCACTCTGTAGAATTTTCATAAATGTGGAAGAAAGACAATCTCCTAGCATAATACATATAAATTGCAGTCATGTATGTAACATTCAACCACTATCTAAAATGGCAGGACAATGTGTGTTGTAGAAATTACATAAATGTGGAAGAAAGACTCTCTCTCCTAGCATAGTTTGTATAAATTTCAGTCATATATGTAACATTCAACCCNTGTTGTAGAAATTACATAAATGTGGAAGAAAGACTCTCTCTCCTAGCATAGTTTGTATAAATTTCAGTCATATATGTAACATTCAACCCACTAGTCACGTATGAGGGTGAAGTTACTGTAGGATACAGACGAGTTCACTTCAAACCGCCCGGCCAGCCCTTGCAAGTAGAATGTTGTAACGGACTTGAACACTGGGTGTGTCTAAGTGATGAGAATTGCATTCTCTCGGTAACATGTAATATATTTTTATGTGCGGTATATTGCCTGAGGCCGGAAATGNAAGTGATGAGAATTGCATTCTCTCGGTAACATGTAATATATTTTTATGTGCGGTATATTGCCTGAGGCCGGAAATGAAGCGGTCTTGCTCACTTCGTACTATATTAACAATAGCGAGCGAAGAGGACATATGTCAGGTTTGGTTTACTTGTACAATTGCGTATGAACTATATGAGGCTAACACCGGCGATGTTATTAACCGCTGGACCGAGTGCTGTACAGGCGAACATCGTACAACCTGTATGCATTCAGGAACAATTACATGGAAGACAATGTGTTCGCCGTTATCATGTGAAGTTTACCTAGCTACAATATAAGAAGATACGAGTGTTGCAACCAGCTCACAGTCGACAGCAGTGCATCATTCAGTAGACAACAACTATCGCTGCCGCCATGTTTAATAACTTTGACATACGTGACTGTGCGGAGTTTCTGACCGGAAGATGTGGACTAGCACTTGAGATACTTTATCGGATATAGAAGAGTGGCGTTTAAACCCGAGGTTGGACATGAGTATGTACAGATATGCGATGGTGAAGACTATTTGTGGGGATATCACGATGCATGGGATAATTTCCATTGTGAGATTCTGCTTTGCACAAGAAGGAACAGTGCACCACCTTCAATCTCCGGCCAAACAGCGAGCTACCTACAAATGGACATATTCTCGCAACACGTGTTTAATTCGAAGGTATTACCAAACTGCACCATGAGAACAAGAAAGTGGACTTTACACTGCGAGACGTAGATACTGGCTCAACCTACCGCTGGACTGAAGAGTGTACAGACTACATACATATGAGCATGCTAGAAGACTGTGGCAGCAAATCGATTCTATCCTGCTCTGCTAAGGTATGTTGTGTCTTCAATTTAAATTGCAAGTGCTTCATAAACATGTGTGGGGAAGCTTCCCCGCCCTGTGAAGTATATAAGAGAATAATAAAAAAAANAATTGCAAGTGCTTCATAAACATGTGTGGGGAAGCTTCCCCGCCCTGTGAAGTATATAAGAGAATAATAAAAAAAAATAATTTCTACATCATGAACAATGAAGCGACACACAACTGCACGACGGCCGAGGGATAACTGCCACGTCAGAGCAAGTGCAAGTGTTGCCAGGTTATGTATGACCTTATTGCATGTATTCTACTGTTATTGGCTAAATCTCTGAAGTAGTGTTGACATCCCATAGAGTATGCTATATAAGTTACGTGTATCCCGCCAGTCGACTCCAGTGAGCTAGCAACAAGATGAACATGCCATTTCAACCAGAGGCCACCTACCGCAGTGTGACGCCTGGTAACAGCTCCATCACCTATGACGATGTTGGAGATACCACCGAGCCGAGAACCTACAGTGAAGAGTGTGACGGCATCGGGCATTTGCTGCATGCTCACAATCCTACATTATATTACCGATGCCAGCAGATGGTCGACTGTAATGTTCTGGGGAGGTGTGTTGTTCATAATATGAGAACAAACACTCCTCTGCCATGTGGAACGGACGAGGTGATTACGCACGCTATGTTGCACAATGCAATTCGCGTTCACCTCCCTGACTACATGCTGCTACCAGAGTCTCAAGTTCCCGTCAACACCACTGCTGCTGCTGTTGTGATTGACATCACCAGGGGCACCACCCAGATACTGGTTGTCACCACCACCACCACCACCAAACTTAAGAAGAAGACTGCGAGGACGTCGGTGTCTACACCTGCTGTCAAGTCTGCTAAATGCAGAGCACCACATCCTGACATCAGCCATAAGAAGCCGCCTGCCACCACCGCATGCCTGCATTGTGAGATGTCTTCACTGCCTAACGTGCGACAATTGACCATTGAAGAGAGGAAGACATTACTGCAGCAACTCTTCACTATGCTTCTTGCAAACGGCCAGAGAAAAAAAAATGTATTTAACTTTACATTTTTTTAACAAAATTATATATTGATTGTGTCAATATGTTTATATTACTTTCTGTGTTAATTGGAAACAAAATTATATATATTTACGTGTGACAATATGTATATATGATACATGTATTACCTTCCTGTGTTAGGTGAAAAAAAAGTATATTTTCTTGTGACAATGTGTGTATCTTACTTACCGTTTTAATTGTAAAAAAAATTTATATATTTCCTTGTGANGTTTTAATTGTAAAAAAAATTTATATATTTCCTTGTGACAATATGGCAATATTACTTTCTGTTTTTCCTTAATTGACAAAAAATGTATATTTATTTGGTGTCAATATATATGTGTTCTGAAACTCTATGTATTATTTTTTCTGTTAGTGGATATTGCAAAAAACACATACTCATACCCTCATCTAACATGCCAGTATATTAAAGGTACTTCTTATTCACAAAACATTACACATAAAATCCTTTTGAATTCGGTGGTACTGGCATAAGGAAAAAAATCATTTCAGATGTTAAACTTGAAATAACTGGTGTAGCAGTAAAGGTACTATAATAATAAACCATTACACGCAATACTTGTGAAGTCATCGTTACTTGAAAATTAAAGAGATTATTTATTTATTTATGTTTGCCATATAAGTATGTTGTTGTAGTAAGTGTCAATCACAAGTGCACTGGCAGACGTATTGGTTCATGTGCAATTAGGTAGAGTGTGTATTCATATGCTGAGATATAAAAATATTTTATTTGAAGAGTAAAGAGTTTTAACTACGCTGATGACGTCTCCTGCAGATGGATGGGAAACAGTCACCTAACGTTTTGTTGTTGTTTAAAAACTCACTCCATATGACGCGGCTATGGGAAGGGGTATAAATATCCCCCGCAGATTTCTAAACACTCACTTGTGATCTGTCTGCTGAGCTATACACGTCCAGTAGTAGTACTAACATAACGACATCTCCTGAGCTCTGCGTTTTCAGTGACAGTATCATCATGCTTGCATATGAAACTGTACAGGCTACACTACTTAACAATCTGTTTTTGGTAAGTGTACATCTGTGTTGCTGCGACGGGGTGGTGAGTAGATATAAAACAAAGTATTATTATTATATTACTGGCAAGAGGGATAGCCTGTGTCTGCTTTTCTTTCTGCAACAGAACACTTTAAGAGAGAGTATTAAATTTATCTCATTTCAGTTGGAAGCAACGTCAATGCACACTTTCGTCATCAACTGATACGTTCAGTGGAGACTGTATTATTATTCAGTATTAAAAACATAGTGAGAGCTTGGTATTTTAATGTAATGGTACAACAAACCTAGTGGTTCGGTATAGTCCGTCTAACATTGACAGGTTATATTAACATATATATAATACCTTGCATAAAGGTAAAATTTAACCTAGAAATGGCATTGGGAGTTAACATTATGCCAGACACTAATTGCTGTTCATCTCTCTCTCACANGTAAAATTTAACCTAGAAATGGCATTGGGAGTTAACATTATGCCAGACACTAATTGCTGTTCATCTCTCTCTCACACTGAATTATACGAGTAATACATTAGGAATTCACACAATAATAATATTTTGAGGAATTTTATTTGACTTTGCAGACTTCATGATGTTATAGTTCTATCAAGTACAGATCTAAAGTAAATTTTAGTAGTAGTAAATACGTTACATTAAAATTATACAGAGCTCGTAGAAAATAAAAAATAAACATATTGGAATGTGATTGTTACTCTACACACACATGAAATCTAATTTTATCTGGCAGATTAGTGAGGTGTGACTGAGTCAGTGTGTCGACACATTAGCAATCGTATGAGAAGTTGTATTTTAGCTACATATTGTTCTATACCTCATTTTGTTTTGAATACCTCTACAGTTGCACGCACACATATACTGTATATAGTTTGTAATGGTCATTGATCTGTGATCGCGCATGTGTATACGGAATTGTTAATGTAATTGCATATTTTGTACGATGGTCAGAGTCGCTGTACTGTCACAAAACACCACGTTTCCCAGCAGTCGAAATTGTACTATATCTACTCGCCGCGAACGTGTGGACCTGAGGAGGTTAAGTAATCTGTTGATGTCATAGTCGCCACTGTTTCACGTTTTATATGTCGCAAGATGTTGATGACAGTTTTCACTGCAAGGTCAGCACGCGTGTTGAAGACGACGATCCCATATTCACCTAAGGCATTCTGTATGCTGTGTTGTTGTCTGGTGTATGGTTATTACAACAGGCCCCGGTTTAACCTACAGCCGTGTACATTCAGTCGGGCAGCCTTGGGCTACATGCGTGACTTGCTACAACATATCCTGTTTATACACTCTTGCTGCGTGTCGGCTGGTCCTTAGAGTCAGTTACATACACCACTCACCTTTCAACTCATCCACACTGTTTTGTACGCATGCCTCCTGGGTTCGAGGCCCGGTGAGCACACTTTAAATTTGTATTTTCCCTCTATACTGATTTGAAATAAATATAATAATATATATAAAGTGTTCTATACACATGCATTTTGCGAATTATTTTAGAAACGTTTTTTCATAGGATATCTCCTGGCCAGCTTTGCCGAGATCTACCATTTTTACCGAATTTAAAGAAAGATGGAATCTACTACAAGTTCACCATCGTTGCCTCCTTCTTNGAAACGTTTTTTCATAGGATATCTCCTGGCCAGCTTTGCCGAGATCTACCATTTTTACCGAATTTAAAGAAAGATGGAATCTACTACAAGTTCACCATCGTTGCCTCCTTCTTCAGCTGCTTTGCCTACCCCTAATGTAGTCATTCCAATTGTATGTAGGCCCACACTACAGTGTGGATTTTGTGACCGTATGTTTACAGATTGCTGGAATGGATTGCATTATGAGTGTAATTGTACGCTCAATCCATTCCGGCAACCAGCACAGTGCTTGTGCGACAGGTGTGGACATATATTCGTCCGCACCGATAAACTTATAGCACATAGCAAAAAATGCACAGGACTGATCAGACAGGTCACATCGTCCAACTGCACGTTATGTAATGAAGGCATCGTACATTCCCGTAATGCCCGTTGTCATGAACACAGTTGTTGGACGAATACTCATGCTGTGACATTGGCATGTGGGAATTGTGGGTGGCAGTTTACCAGAAGAGATACACTGCGTGCACACAGCATAAAGTGTAATGGTACTGCTAAAGCCTCCTGGCCGCCAAAGAGGGTGCGTGTGGCAAGCCCTAGCCAGGGACATCCCATAACATACCAGCTCGTGCTATTGCGACCGAAGGTCGCGCTCGCCGTGGCACTATTGCCATTGGGGCCAGCATGCATAACTCGTATGGGTTTGTGGAGGTAGAAAGCGCATTCCGGGGCATAATGAAAACGTACTTCGCCGAGAATACCTCCAGTGTAGCCGTAGATAATTGTGGCTACCTCGAGCATATGCTAAATAATATCATCGGCCAGCTAAAGCAGGAAATCAAAAACCAGGGGGGGGGGTGAAATTAAATTTATTTCTCAAGTGCGTATATTGCAAACCAGAGCCGCATGACGCCGAGATAGATAAGCGTGCAATCAAGACTAAGAATGTGCCTCTCTACAATGTCTCCGAAATAGAAAAGGCTGTGTTGGCTGCTATTGTAAAGCTGTGTAGGGAGGAGAAGGAATATATAGGGAAAGGTAGTGGCTGGTCCCTCACTTCTGTGAAACAGGTCCAGCTACATATTAATAAGATTAACCCCCTTAGAATCTCCTCCTACATACCTCTGCCTGCAGGTATAGCGGCGAAATATGCTTTTATCAACCAACAAACAATCGACCTGCAGTGCTTGAAATGGGCGATCCTGTCACGCTATGTAGAGGGTGGGAATCCAAAGTGTGTCGACCAGTATTACTTCAGTCTGGAGATGCGCTTTGATTTTACCACCATAGAGTTACCCACCCCTCTAAGGCAAATAGCTACTTTTGAGAGAGCGAATCTGGGGGTCAGTCTGAACATATATGCACTCGATGGGAATACAAAATTAGTGTCAATATATGTGACACGTGAAGAACTGGCCCAGCACCTTAACTTGATGCCTCACCACAGCAGAGAACCAGAACTCGCACTATTGCTACATAGCATATTTCTCGCGACTGGTACACTCCCAGGTGATGTCACATTGTGGTTATCTAGATATCTGTAAACACTGCTTCAAAGCGTATTATAATCGACCATGTGTGACGGCGCAGACAGGTGCCAAAACTCAGGCTGAGCACAAGCGGAATTGCAATGACCATTCAGCTGTTTGCTCCGTCATGCCACAGGCGGACAAGATCGGCAAGCTGCCTGTGCTCAAGTTCCAGAATTATCAAAATGGCGATAAGGTACCTATAGTAGTATATGCGGACTTTGAGGCAATGCTGGTGCCTGTCCAGACAAGTCAGTCGAACCCGGACACATCCTACACTCATAGGTATCAAAAACATGAGTCCTAGATTTATAGTAAAGACAATAAAGTAAATAATACCATAATACCGGCCTCCAAGACGACCAGCCTACCCTCGGGTGTAATATATTACACAGGCGAAGGTATGTCGAAACGCTTTATGGAAGAAGTGGTTATGATAGGTCACCTGGCGAAAGCCATATATAGTAAGTCCGAGCATATGCGCTTACTAATGTTCGCCAAAAAGGCTGACTATGCTAGCCACTACCTGCTGCCATTGTTCATGCATGTTCAACGGAGCAAACCATAAGGTGCACGACCATGATCACTGCACCAGCAATTTTATCGGGGCAGCTTGTAATAACTGCAACAAGCTTCGCCACTGCCCCCAGAGACTGCAGATACTCTTCCATAATTTAACATATGATGCCAATTTTGTAATAACACAGCCTTACTATGATTCCCAGGACATATTTATTATTCCGAATACTGAGGAAAAACTTANGCCAATTTTGTAATAACACAGCCTTACTATGATTCCCAGGACATATTTATTATTCCGAATACTGAGGAAAAACTTATTACCTTCAGTAAAAGTTTGGGCGACAAATTTACAATTCAATTTATAGATACTTTTAGATTCATGTCTGCCAGCATAGCAACACTCGCACATAATCTACCATCCAGCGACTTCCATTCAACATCTAGCTTCTTCGCGGTAGAGCAGCAGCTCAAGCTGGTAACCCACAAAGGCATTTTCCCCTACGATTATGCCAACTCGTGGGGGAAGCTCGCCGAGTCGCGGTTGCCAGCAATAGAGTCTTTCTTCAATAGGCTTACTGGAGGAAACATTAGTGCGACAGACTACCAGAACGCACATACCGTCTGGACTTGTTCGGCTGCCGCACCCTCCAGGACTATGCCAAGCTCTACCTGAAGACGGATGTCTTGATTCTGTGCGACGTCTTTGAAAATTTCCAGGAGCTCTGTTTAACCACATATAGTATTGACTGTGTGCGGTATGTAAGTGCTCCTGGTCTCTCGTTTGATGCGATGTTGCACAAGATGCAGGTGGAGTGTGATCTCCTCACTGTCTACGACATTCACCTTTTTATTGAGGCTGGTATCTGGAAAGGGGTGGCCCAATGATTAAGTGGCATGTGGTAGCCAATAATAAGTATATACCAGTCACATATGATGCCAGCAGGCCAGCTACCTACCTTCAGTATGTAGATGACACAAACATTGATGTCATGTCCATGCCGGACGACGGAGATGTTGGCTATATATTGGAGGTAGATGTAGAAAACCCTAACGCTCTTCACGAAGTGCATATGGATCTTCTGTTCCTGCCAGTGAACGAGTGTCCCTCCCGGGTCCACAGAAACGAAACTCATGATGATCGACCCTGGAGAGCAAACTTAATTACATTGTACACTATGTAAACCTAAAGAAAGCATTTGGTCATAGATTGCACGCCACATACGGCAAGCTTATGGAAAATAAGCGTAAACATCAGCGTATGGAACTAGTGTGTAGATAATTTCGGGCGAAGAAACTTATTTCGAAACCTGCTTTTAAATGCAGGACGATATATCATGAGACATTATTTCTCGTCAAATTATGCCATGAGAGCATAACATTTGATAAGCCCACATACCTGGCTTTGCCGTGCTTGACCTGTCGAAAACTCCCATGTATCGATTTAAATATGATATAATGAGAGTGCGGTATGGGGGGCAGTGTGAGCCTCGCCTATATGGACAGAGATTCTTATATAATGGAGAACACCTGCCCCGACTTTTTCAGCGACCTCGCCTCAGACCTGCCACTCATGTCCAAGTTCGACACCAGCGGTTACCCTCCCACTAATCCCTGCTACTCAGCTACCAACACCTAGGTTATTAGCAAATTTAAGGATGAGTGCGGAGGTTGATATGGCCGAGTTTGTCAGGTTGAGGGCGAAACTGTATGCATACAGTAGTAAAGCGCGCGAATGGGATACAAATAGTGTTGNGCCGAGTTTGTCAGGTTGAGGGCGAAACTGTATGCATACAGTAGTAAAGCGCGCGAATGGGATACAAATAGTGTTATAGAGAAGACGATAACACTTGACGATTATCGGCATATCCTTTTGGCCCAGGGCTGCATGCGAGTGCAGGTTAGTAGTATTAGGTCGTACCATCAATAAGTATATACATAGCACTCAATCAAATTAGCTCTTTCGTGGATGGACGACAAATGTAAAGTCCTGGATGATGCCATTTATACCGTCCCCTATGGTTATCATACCTAAAAAAAAAACAGCTCTGGGCCAGGCATGCATTGTTATATATGTATGTCCCTGGGGAGTGTCTTTTTCAGCAGTGTACTGGAGCATGTACAAGTGTCGTATTCCTCTTGTCAGGTATATTGTTGAGGGTGTTGGCAGCCATATATATCTCGATTAGCATNGCCGAGTTTGTCAGGTTGAGGGCGAAACTGTATGCATACAGTAGTAAAGCGCGCGAATGGGATACAAATAGTGTTGTAGAGAAGACGATAACACTTGACGATTATCGGCATATCCTTTTGGCCCAGGGCTGCATGCGAGTGCAGGTTAGTAGTATTAGGTCGTACCATCAATAAGTATATCCAGAGCACTCAATCAAATTAGCTCTTTCGTGGATGGACGACAAATGTAAAGTCCTGGATGATGCCATTTATACCGTCCCCTATGGTTATCATACCTAAAAAAAAACAGCTCTGGGCCAGGCATGCATTGTTATATATATGTATGTCCCTGGGGAGTGTCTTTTCCAGCAGTGTACTGGAACATGTACAAGTGTCGTATTCCTCTTGTCAGGTATATTGTTGAGGGTGTTGGCAGCCATATATATCTCGATTAGCATNCATGTACAAGTGTCGTATTCCTCTTGTCAGGTATATTGTTGAGGGTGTTGGCAGCCATATATATCTCGATTAGCATACTGTAGCACATGCTAGAGACAAGCAAGAGACATAGTCTTCTTGCCAGGTATGCTGACTGGTAGTATACTATAGCTCATACAAGAGATTAATTCCTATCTTGTCAGGTAGGTTATCAGTATTTCCTGCAGTATACTGGAGCAAATGCAAGAGTAGTTATGTTGCTAGGTATACTACTATTGGTCCGCACAGTCTGTTACAGCATACTGCAGCACATGCAAGAGTTGCAATCTTCTTCTTGCCAGGTTTGCTGGCTGGTATCATGCTGCAGCTCATGCAAGCATCAACCTTATCTTGCCAGGTGTGTTACCAGTGTGTCCTGTGCATGTTTTTTCCCCAGAGTTATACTGTAGCACATGCAAACAATGTCTTGCCAGGTATATCGAAGTTGCTGTCGTTTCCCAGCATACTGTAAGACATGCTAAAGTCATATTCATCTTGCCAAGCATGTGCTCGATTTCCAACATACTGTAGAACATGCTAAAGTCATATTAAGCTTGTCAAGCATTTGTGCATTTTCCAACATACTGTAGCAAATGCTAAAGTCATATTCACATTGTCAAGCATGTGTACGTTTTCTAACCTACTGCAACTAATGCTAAATTCATATTAATCTTGTCATGCATGTGCGTGTTTTTTCCAAACATACTGTAGCATATGCTAAAATCATATTCATATTTGCCAAGTATGTGTGTTTTCCACCATACTGCAGCACATGCAAANTACTGTAGCATATGCTAAAATCATATTCATATTTGCCAAGTATGTGTGTTTTCCACCATACTGCAGCACATGCAAAAGTCATATTCATCTTGCCCTGCATGTGACTATTATCTGTTTTTTTTTCATCTCACTGTGCTGGCTATCCACACTGTAGTGCCCTTCTCTATTCTATACTGTTTCCCATTTCTAAAGCGTTCACTTTGTTTTCTTCAATCTGCAGCATCGTAACCACCTGTACTCTATTCTTGTGACGTTACCAATGATATATTAGTAGCACCATAGGAATATTGTACTGTCCGGTCCCAAGTCCGGGACCCACCCACATGCTCATAGCATGTNATATATTAGTAGCACCATAGGAATATTGTACTGTCCGGTCCCAAGTCCGGGACCCACCCACATGCTCATAGCATGTGGATGGTAAGGGGGAGGGTGACGCAGCATCTTCTAGGTGAAGGTAAGTGATGCATGTGTGTGTGCATGGTGGTGGTCTGTGGCACGATCTCCATTGAACTGATATGCAAATGGTTAATCCACAATACTTATGTAAGTTTTGAACGATTGAGACAGGATGATGTGGTCGGGCACATTGTCTTGGAAGTACGAGTATGTGAGTGTGTGTTGCTGTATGTGTGTGACTTTTTTTTTGCGTACTGACTGATCATCGTCAGCATACGCATATGTAAAACAAATTTTCTTGGGGGAGTCTAAGGAGTCCCACACTGCCTGGCTGTAGCACAATAATCATAAAAATATTTTAAAATAAATTTCCGAAAATCTCGTGCCGCCTGGGACGATGGAGTGTGTTGTTGGTGAAATGGAATTTCTCGGTGACATCGGCAGAGCGTAGGGCATGGTAGCAGAAAAATAATATTTTAAATAATTTTTCGAAAATTATTCACCGCTTGGGGCTATGGGATGTTGTCGTAACAATAATTTCTCGGTGACTTTGGAAGAGCCTGGAGCGTTGTAGCAAAACAATATTTTCAATATATTTCCGAAAATCACGCAATGCCTCGGGCTATGGGGAGTCATTGTAGGGACACCTGCCTGTAGTCTGGGGCTATGTCATGAAGTCGGGGAGTCGTTGNCCTCGGGCTATGGGGAGTCATTGTAGGGACACCTGCCTGTAGTCTGGGGCTATGTCATGAAGTCGGGGAGTCGTTGTTCGGACACGCCTGAGACTATGTATATCCACCGCTCCACTGCGGCCCCAAGAAGCGAGTTGTCTATCTACCTCACCATCGTGGCTCCCAAGAAGCGAGTCGTCTATCCGCAAATTGCCGCGGCCTCGGACAGTAAGTTGTCTATCCACCACACAGCCGCGGTACCTTGTAGCCTGGGGCTATGTTATGAAGTCGGGGGAGTCGTCATAGCGACATACCTGAGGTTATGTGGTAATAGGNCCTCGGGCTATGGGGAGTCATTGTAGGGACACCTGCCTGTAGTCTGGGGCTATGTCATGAAGTCGGGGAGTCGTTATTGGGACACGCCTGAGACTATGTATATCCACCGCTCCACTGCGGCCCCAAGAAGCGAGTTGTCTATCTACCTCACCATCGTGGCTCCCAAGAAGCGAGTCGTCTATCCGCAAATTGCCGCGGCCTCGGACAGTAAGTTGTCTATCCACCACACAGCCGCGGCACCTTGTAGCCTGGGGCTATGTTATGAAGTCGGGGGAGTCGTCATAGCGACATACCTGAGGTTATGTGGTAATAGGNACCTTGTAGCCTGGGGCTATGTTATGAAGTCGGGGGAGTCGTCATAGCGACATACCTGAGGTTATGTGGTAATAGGGCTGCCAGGGAATGTTCGAGGACTGCCGCAGCCTCGGGCAGTGAGTTGTCTATCCACCACACCACCGTGGCTTCCCATCGCCATGGAATGCAAGAGCATGAAGTTTTGCATGTCGG
Organism: Clitarchus hookeri; assembly: GCA_002778355.1. NCBI lineage: Eukaryota > Metazoa > Arthropoda > Insecta > Phasmatodea > Phasmatidae > Clitarchus > Clitarchus hookeri. Next base: position 633,622 of record NQII01000708.1, read on the forward strand.
CTATCAACTGCATCACCATGGCCCCCATCGAAATGGAATGCAATGAGCATAGCCGCNCATGAAGTTTTGCATGTCGGCTATCAACTGCATCACCATGGCCCCCATCGAAATGGAATGCAATGAGCATAGCCGCGGGCGATGTGAACGCATAGCCTCGGGCGATGTAATGCGGTTGGGGAGCCATCTTAGGGACATGCCTGGGGCTATGTTATGAAGTCGGGGAGTCGTTGTATGTACATGCCTGAGGCAATGTTATGATGTCAGGGAGTCGCTGTGGAGACACAGCCTGAGGCTATGTTGCGCAACAAAATGGCCGCCATGGAATGTTCGAGAAAATTAAAAATATTTTTGAAAAAAATTTAGAAAATTTTAGAATTTTGAAAAAATGTTGAATTTATAAAAAATTTTAAATAAAAAGTTTTGAAATTTTTTTGTTACATTTTTAAAAATTTGGAAAATTTTGGAAAATTTTGAAAAAAAAAATGACTGCCATCGAAGTGTAATGCAAGAGCAGGAGGTTTACATACTTACTTAAAAATTGCAGCTGTCGAAATGGAATGCAAGAGCATGAGGTTTACGCGTCGCCTGGGGGCATCCATGTCCCTGTGTCTCGGCTCCGGCTCCCTTGATGATAAACATGCCATTTTTAACTACTTACATCTTACAAATGTGCAAATTTGCATAATTATTTTCCTGGAATTAATAGCAAAGTCTGATTCATATTTATTTCTCTGAGCATGCGTAATAGACTGCAAATTACTGTCTTTCCATCTTTCAATGTCTGATTTACTATACTGGCGATATACTGAATTAAACTCATCCTTTGTTCCTCATGATTTTCAACATTTGTTTTTAAATGCGAGAATAAATGTTATATATCTCTCAATAAAATTTTTACGCCTTTATTTAAGTTTGTGGTTTACCTTTATTCCGAATTGGTTTTCATAGTTTCCTGTTTTTTTTAAAAATTAGAATTAAAATTTAATCTCATTTCATTTAACGCGAATGAACACTGTCGATATAAAAATCGCTCAATGAAATATAGAATCATGACGTATTTCCAACGATATAAAAATAAATTCCACGGTGATGAAAGTCAACACTACAGTGTTAATAAACCGCCAGAAGATTTTATAACCTGGATATTTAAATTTAGTAAAAGTGACTAATGACGTGTGACTAATTACTAATGACGTGTGAAACCATTTTAGACACAGGCGAATAACACATGATTTTGCTGAACAATGTTATGCATAGAGGTGGAAAAATTTAAAATCATACTTTTGAGAAATTTATGACTTTGTTAGCTGAGAGCAAGTAATAAATTGCATTTGTTTGACTTGAAAATACGAAATTTTGTTACATTTCAGACAATTCACAACTCTGCCATTAATACTTTGGGTGCCGTTTTCATTTAAATTACATATGGAAAATTCTAAACTTCAAAATATGTTTTATTTTAACTTGATCTTCTTGTCCAGAAAATTAAACAATTATTCAACAATATTCTCAAATACAATAAAATTCAATATTCCTTGTCTTCAGATATTACCCCTTAATCTAAAAAAAAAAACAATATATTCTGCAATTAGTTAAATAAAATTCACCTATCTTCTTAATTATTATATCATTAAACCTTCTTGTAAATATCCACGTCCATCTTTGGAGATGGTGAGAATTGTTCTGTAGAAAAAATTAGTTACATTTTACATCTGCCTTACTTATGTTGTCTCCTGTCCTCCGATTGGCTGTCGTCTGACCTTGACACATCTCTCCGTCAATCAGCCATCGCTAGAAGAGAGACAACCTGGCTAATTTTATTTAGTAATTTTGTTTAATAAACATTTAATGCCGACTACCCTTTAGGAAAGAAAATAAAAAATAACCAACAAAATATTAATTCTGAATACTGTCTAGAAACAAATGGAAAATATTTACACATTATCTCTATGTCAATAAACTATTAAAATAACCAAAGGTTATACTATTAATTCTTATAATAAAGCGTGATTTTGAATAATATTAAATGAATGGACAACATAAGGAAGTACTCTGTAATCACATTTAATGAAAATGTCTATGACTAACGGTAAATATAACCCCGAAAATCTGCAATGTTACAATTTCACTAAATCTTAATTTCAGTGTGCTGCTTACTGTTTTCATTACTATGCTTGGCATAAAACGACCAAGTGCATCACACAATCCCTTATATTTTCTATGTGCTTATTTTTTGCTGCGTAGTTAAACGCACACCAGAGTAATATTAACAAAAAATAATAATAAATACCACACATTGCTCTATATACCTTGAAATAAATATTTTTGTAGAAATTTTATAATCATTTGCACCTTAGTATAGGTTTTGCATGAGCCAAAAAAAGACCGAAATGAAAATATGACCATTAAAAAAAATATAATTTGTGTCGGAAACGCGTCAACATAAAACCACAAAATGCACTTTTATTTAACATATATTTTAACATCTCCACTGTTCTGCTGTCAGGTTATAACAAAGACGGCCTCTAAATTGATACATTTCTAAACTTATATGCAAACTTAGCCCCCAAATTCACAGCTTACAAAGGATTTGAAACCAGAATTGTGCAGCCAGAACACGTCGTGCCACTAAAACTGATTATATCATGTCTGGCAGACTTTTCCATCAGCTTTTAACTGTCTCCACGACGAAAAATGGCAAGTATAAAAGCACTTGCGTTGGTTGTGTCACTACTTGAAAATGTACGCTTCAATTGCATTATAAATGACATGAAATAGATTTCGGTTATTGAATAAAATAATAAAACTGATTGTATAAACCTAATATTTTTAAGAAAGGCTATTTGCAGAAAAGTAATTCAAAAATGCTTTGGCTACCTGACAATTTCAATTTTTAAGGTATAAATGAATATTAATGTCTGCATACAAAGTTTAATATCGGTGTTAACATTACTTTTACTAACACCACAGGCAATTATGTAGTGATTACAATTAGGATTAATTGATCAAAAGAGGTATAATTATTGTTGTGTTGAGAGGCATTTACAATTTCTTATTTTATGGTATGGTTTCGTAAGGCCCACGTACTATGTATTGTTTATAATCATATTTCTGGTTTCTGTCTTTCTTATTTCGTTATTTTAACTTCTAATTCCTATTTCACTATACACACACATTTTATTTTGCAGTAAATGTGTTTTAAAATACATTTATTAATATATAAGCCTTTTATAACAAAGAAAATATAGAAATTAATAAGTCGGGCAACACTAAAAATGCATTAGCGTACTTATTTANATTTTAACTTCTAATTCCTATTTCACTATACACACACATTTGATTTTGCAGTAAATGTGTTTTAAAATACATTTATTAATAGATAAGCCTTTTATAACAAAGAAAATATAGAAATTAATAAGTCGGGCAACACTAAAAATGCATTAGCGTACTTATTTACTACCAACCAAAAACGCATAAACATAGTCTACCAAATCTAGTATAATCAAAATATTTAGTAAAAATATTATAAACGAGTCAGTTTTAATTGGTTTAAGCCATAGGCTAGTTTTAACAAAAACAATTAATTGAAATTTTTATTTGAGTTTTGCTTGTCCTTGAAGTTTTAGGCTATGCCCGAAAATTGTCACTATCATAAAATTTAATTTTCAATTTTTAAACATTTTTAGAATATTCATGCCGTCAAACTATAATTATCACTTGTAGAAACCTAAGTACATTCACTAATATAAGACATTCGTGACAGTTACCTTCAAAGTTTTTAACAGATTTATAACAAACATTTCTAGGTGAAATAGTGATTAAAGGCTAGCTGTTTGGAAATTTACAGTGTACCTCATGTTTGATTTGAAGTAAGAATAGTTGAATCTATAGTTCACTCATGGTTACTTCCAACTTTTCTGAAGCCCTGCTTAAGTTCTACATCCAGGATATTCCTCCATCTCATACAAACAAAGATTTCCCGAGTGTAGAAAATTACACCAACTGGACAACGCATCGCATTCATGCGTTCTCGATGTAATAACATTTTGCATAATAACTATTTCTAACTAGGAATCACCAACACAAATATTCTCTCTCTGTTTTAAACCATATTAATTCGAAATATAACATTGTAATGTATAGATAAAATACAAGTAAAAGTTCAAGTTAACCAAAAATACGGTACTTTTATGTTAAGAGAAGTATAAAACGCTCGTTAAACCAGACGTATTTAGGAAATAACCAAACACGTCATACATGGGGCGATTTATCAGAAGAAACCACGAATATACTATATCACTATAGCCGAATAGGCTGGCACTTAATCTAATTTGTTCTTANAAATTTTTATTTGAGTTTTGCTTGTCCTTGAAGTTTTAGGCTATGCCCGAAAATTGTCACTATCATAAAATTTAAATTTCAATTTTTAAACATTGTAATGTATAGATAAAATACAAGTAAAAGTTCAAGTTAACTAAAAATAAGGTACTTTTATGTTAAGAGAAGTATAAAACGCTCGTTAAACCAGACATATTTAGGAAATAACCAAACACGTCATACATGGGGTGATTTATCAGAAGAAACCACGAATATACTATATCACTATAGCCGAATAGGCTGGCACTTAATCTAATTTGTTCTTANGATTTATCAGAAGAAACCACGAATATACTATATCACTATAGCCGAATAGGCTGGCACTTAATCTAATTTGTTCTTACAGAACTTTTACACATTTGAATTATATTTCTAATTATCCTGTATGCTCAAAAGTGATACAGTGGTAACTCTACAAGTGCAACATTTCGAGAAATTCTTGTGTGTTAAATTGTATCCAGATATTTGCTATAATGCCGAAAATTTTAATTTCTCATAAATCATAGATATGTCCAAGACACCAGTTTGGTACAAAGAACATTAGTGTTGGATTCAAATAATTCTTATAATCGTAGTTGAGGTGTGCCATCCATAGTTGCCAATTAACAAGGTGTGTCAGTTTACAGTAATCGACAAGCAAATATTATGTAATTTAAAAAAACATATTTGAATGACAGCGTTTACAGATAACTCCATTTAGTAAGCTCTGTTAATAACATTACAGAATACATATTTGAAAAAAAAATCAACCTCTTAATTTTCAGACACCTATAAAAATTGTAATATTATAATCCGCCATTTAACTCGGTTTTATAAATCTGCTTATTCAAAAATGCAAATATTTTGAAACTTCGACCTCTTATCCACCATCGTTGCTTTTAATTGCTTGCGCACGTGGACGCGAAGAGGTGATTGCTTATGACAATACAGCATTAATATAATGCACGTCTGTGGGTACGAGTTTCACATGCAAACTTACTGCCATATTCTGCGTCGATTAGAAAAATAACAACCACACTCGTCTCGAAACCCCATGCTCAAGTTTAGTACACCACGCCTCTCGAAACATCTGCCGTCACAGGTACTCGCCGCTGTGGCCAGTTTTACATCAGATTTGTCAACAAAACTCCAAGTGTGTCTCTTGTCTGCACAATATATTCTATTTTCTTCTATAGAATTTACTGAAAATATGTGTCTTCACAAATGTTTTTAATTTAAAAATTTCTTGCATTTTTGCAATTAAACTTTATTTGCATTTACTGATACACAATACATAATGCAAGTAATTTAAATGAATGTATGAAACATTCACACATTAAAACATCGCAAATTGTTTACTGCGATTGTAAAAACTTTTTGACGACTTTCCTCTATAGCTGTATGGAACGTGGAATGTAGGCAAAATGAACAATATAAATGCCTTCTATCTCTGAGATTGTAACTTAGAAAAATATAAATAATTTCGAAATGGTAACTTAGTAAGAGGATTCTTTATGTTGTAGCCAAAACAATTATAATTTTTTTTAAAATTTTAAGTTTGCTTTTTTCAAGCTGCAGAAAATTTATAACGTAAAAGAGAGTTTCACGGGATGTTATAATTGACTTCAGTGGCATTTAACATTAACATTTTTACATTATGCGTGTGCGAAGAATGTTAATAGACCAACTAAGTTTTGGATTACGAAAGCGGCATTTCTTCGCGTTACCTGTTAGAAACTAAAATAAATATATTCCTGGTTAAGCACACTAACACGATTACTAAACTNGCATTTCTTCGCGTTACCTGTTAGAAACTAAAATAAATATATTCCTGGTTAAGCACACTAACACGATTACTAAACTTGAAAAATCATATTCTTAAGACAGCTGCTCGTTGCTCTTGACTGATGTTATATACTATGAGGCCTAAATTCTCCGTGCTCTTATTGCTGTTGATTACAAAGACGCCAGAGGTGTAAATAATAGGATGTTAGACATCCTTTGCTGATATTACAGCGTAAACTTTCGGCGTAGTCTGTTCACGAAATTATGTTTCACATCTGGCGGAATTTGTTTTCGTTTTACCTGTNGCATTTCTTCGCGTTACCTGTTAGAAACTAAAATAAATATATTCCTGGTTAAGCACACTAACACGATTACTAAACCTGAAAAATCATATTCTTAAGACAGCTGCTCGTTGCTCTTGACTGATGTTATATACTATGAGGCCTAAATTCTCCGTGCTCTTATTGCTGTTGATTACAAAGACGCCAGAGGTGTAAATAATAGGATGTTAGACATCCTTTGCTGATATTGCNAAAGACGCCAGAGGTGTAAATAATAGGATGTTAGACATCCTTTGCTGATATTACAGCGTAAACTTTCGGCGTAGTCTGTTCACGAAATTATGTTTCACATCTGGCGGAATTTGTTTTCGTTTTACCTGTAGCATTGTAAATATTTTGCGTTTATTGGGCGAGTGAGTTCGGCATGCAAACGATTCTCCAGCTCTTTCCGAGAACGTTATATGAAATTTAAGTCGGGGCTTTGGGCGGATCACAATTTATTTACAGAAACACTTTATGAAACAAAGGTATGGCAGTCTAGTAGTATTAAACGTTTACTTCTGGTGCAAGGACTAAGGGTACCAGAGCCAGAATCGTTCCGGCTCGAAGACCAGCAAAAACTAACCCCCACTTACGGTTTTTCTTTGGTTAATATGTCACACCATTCCCTCTCTAATTACACGCCCGATTTTGACCTTTTTAACCCCCACCCAACATTTTTATTGGTACCTTTCACATTTCTCTCGTTTTATGTCATACACCCCCTATTGCTTGCAGTAGCCCAAGTCCCCTCCCAAAAATTGTATTTGTTTTCCTCTACCCCGTTCCTCACCAATGTCAACACCTACTTCTCACCATAGCTCGACTCAAATTTTATTGGCTGATTAATTGCTAACCTTCCCCCCAAACCAATTACTCACAATAGTTCGAACTCTATATTTCATTAGTTTAACATCACACTCGACCCCCTCCTCCATGCCCCTCTTTCACACCTTCGTTCCAAAAAACCCCTGCCTTCCCCTAGCCCACCACAAGGCTACCNCCCCTCCTCCATGCCCCTCTTTCACACCTTCGTTCCAAAAAACCCCTGCCTTCCCCTAGCCCACCACAAGGCTACTCATATCCCTCTCTCCAATTATTTAGCCAGCCCTGCATTGGGTATTTATTCTGCTCCCCTTCACACCCACCACTATGTCCGACCAATTATTCACCTTCACCCCTATTTCTCGTCTTCGCTCAACTGATGAGTCAGTTCCCTTCCTACCCCNCCCCTCCTCCATGCCCCTCTTTCACACCTTCGTTCCAAAAAACCCCTGCCTTCCCCTAGCCCACCACAAGGCTACCCAAATCCCTCTCTCCAATTATTTAGCCAGCCCTGCATTGGGTATTTATTCTGCTCCCCTTCACACCCACCACCATGTCCGACCAATTATTCACCTTCGCCCCTATTTCTCGTCTTCGCTCAACTGATGAGTCAGTTCCCTTCCTACCCCCTCCACTATATTTCGACCAATTATTCGCCCTCGCTTAGTCCCCTACTACTACTGCCCATTGTTTTCAGCATTTTACACGAAAGGGGAAATAGTTAATGTGACCTAAGTTCCACTGTGGTGCCGTTGTTATTCTGATGATGAAAGAGGTAAACGATCACTCTCTCTCTCTCTCTCTTACCTGGTATTTTTAAGCATTCAGTTCATTAAATAACTTTATATTTGACTTTTCCATTACAGCAGATGGCAGGATATTATCGACCATGCATGCAATTACACATATGTTTTCCCAAAATATCGAAAATCTTCTCTAATTTCCAATACCTGTTCAGGCCAATGAGTCTTTGTAGGCATTTCATCATAAAGTAAGGCATTGGAACTTGATGATATTTTTAATTTATATATCTAGCATAGATCTCGTTTTCNGGCATTTCATCATAAAGTAAGGCATTGGAACTTGATGATATTTTTAATTTATATATCTAGCATAGATCTCGTTTTCAAAGGCGATATTTCGGTACTTACCTCGCTACTATGAGACATCGTTTACAATCGTCCAGTATGCTCGAAAAAAATGAAGGACTGTCCACGCAGAGAATACAGTTCATGGCCCACCTTAGGATAGAGTGTAAGATTTCAGTTATTTTCATGTGCACTAGTATTAACCTTATTTATGAATGACGTTTCCCAACTATGGCCCGGCTGGGAATAACGCCGTTGCACCAGCTATCTCAGCGAATTTTGCAGATGGAGGTTAGTAACAGTTATTTTGAATTAGAATGCCAAAATTCTGTTCTCATTTATTAATGATATACTTATAGTCTAAAAAAAAAAAGCACTCGATTTATATTACCGATAATGAAACTTAAAACATCTGGCAGAAATTAAAGACGAACTGCTCACGTCTAAAATTTACGAAGGAGGCAAGCACGAGGCTGCCTATACCCTAGTGACTACGTACGTGGGCGGAAAATAATTTAGTAGAAACAAATATTGTTCAATCCGAAAAAAATATTAGAAGATAAGCCACGAGTGCTACCCACGCACGGTAAACTTTCCACTTAATATACCATTTTACTGANAAAAAAATATTAGAAGATAAGCCACGAGTGCTACCCACGCACGGTAAACTTTCCACTTAATATACCATTTTACTGATTCTGGAGTTACCGCTCCTCAGCACACACGCGTCTGTTCTTGGCGGTGGTGGCGATATTTGTGGAAGAAAAATGCGCTCGACTCAACCTTCTGCGTCACCCTGTTCTACCTACGCTCTGATAGGCTGTCAGCTGACTATGCCACACTACTTATCCAATCAGCAATGGCGAGACGATAACAAATCAGTATACTTTTCTTTAAATTCACGTGACCGACAAAAAGCAGTACTTAACCCTGATACCTGCCAAATGCTGAGGTTTGGAAGTAGGTATTGATTCTGCTCTGCGGCGTGAGGCGCCAGCACTTGATGCNTGCCCTGTTTCTCCCCCCTTCGTGTGGTTTTGTAGCGTCCATCACCATATTCAACTTGCCCTGTCCCTGCTGCACGTGTCCCGGGGTGCTTGGTGTCCCTCCGGGTCATAAAACACGTGGCTGCTGCTCGTGTGGTCCGCAGCCGGCCTGGCGTCATCCCTTGGTTCTGGCCTGGAAGTTTATTGTCCTGTTCTGTACGCACGTCCGCTAAAAGCTCTCATGGTTTATTTTGGTACAAGCCCGGGACAGACGCAGCTGGTGGTGGGATCTCGGTGTCCCTTGGGCAGCTGCAAAATGTAGCTGTGTTCGCGCCCTGGTGCCTTCCGTTGTCTCCGGTTGTCGTCTGCATGTGCAGGAACAGTTGCACGTGCCGAAACCTTTGGTAGCGTGCCTTAGCAGCTGCGAGACTCCTGGTGTCCCTCTTCCGGCAAGTCCGCAAAACCCTTAATCCTTATTGTGGTCGTCTGACTGCGGGCTCCGCCAGAGCGTGTGTTCTGACGAATAAAATATAGGGAAGCAGAATGCGTCAACACTATAAGGGCTATTGAACAATAACCTCCAACTGACTTCTACACCAAAAAACTCATTAAATGACCAAATATAAACTGCACTCCGTTTAAAGAATTTACCAAATTTTAATCTGAAAATGATATTAATGAATCGCCATCACAACCAAAGAATCCGAAACCAAAACAACAAAATAAAAACCTGAACACCGCAAAATTACAACATGTCGTTCACATGCAAAAATATGCAATATACATATCGCCATAACCATTTACAGCAATAACACGAGATAAAATTCCATCATTGCACGAGTAGCAATTATGCCCCCAGAATCGTAGCAGGTTTCTGAGATTAATAACTAAAAGTGTGTCTAGGAGGCCAAAACTTTATTCCATTGCAGTTTAAAGCCATACGACATGAAAAACTAGAGCAGGTTGTCAAAATACATTCGCATATTTTTGCCATGAGTGACGAAAAATCGCTGTTTGCTCACCACATAATTACAGAGCCAATAAAATTTAATTTATGGTTCAAAGGCAACTTTGCAAAACTGGCTCCATCCAACGAAAGGTACGGAAAGGTAAGCATTCGAAACGAAAAATGTAGTGATGTACAAAGCCGGAGATATCAAAAGTTCAGTAAAATCCTGTATAGGATAAAGGCATCATGAGAAAAAATTGTAATAATATTGTGGTTCGGGGTCAATAGTGATGAAAACCAAGCACCTAGTGCCCCAAATAAACAAACTTGCCCCCTCGGCGAATGTTTATTTTCTTTTTACCTTCATGTTGGCAAAAAATCACCTGTAGTTTAAGGCTGTAATATGTGGCTTTTGTTAAAGCAATCATGGCTTGAATAACACAAAACAAAATAAAGATTACTTTTTGACCCATGTTTTGTTGTATGCACAGTAGAATTCCGAACAATCTCCCACCAAGGTATATACAGCCAGCATTAAATAATGTTCTTCCAAGTTAAAAATCAGTGCCTTTTAAAATATAGGCAGGTGAAAAAAATTATTTCCATATGTTTGCCCCATGTGCAGCGATATTTATAGCCGCCACTGACCGAATATAAACACTTTATACATGCAAATAATGTACACACAGAAAGTGTTTTGGGGGGAATTTTGTTTACTGTGAGGATATGTTAGCATAATGTTACATACACTACACGTACAAAACCGTAAAAAATACTGCCTCCTTCGGCAAACAAAATTACTATATTTTCATACATGTGCGCTCTCAATTAAGCAATATATTTGAAATGTGGTGGGTTTCCCGCCTCCTCCTTGCCTCTGCACTATCACACTGCTATGTGAATTTAGACTTATGTAAGGTGATAATGAAAACATTTGCTATCTCACTATCCCATCTTGGCATGAGGGCCGATATCAATATGGCCTTCACTATTTATGAAGCATGCAAATGAAAACAATTGCCACAGCTCTATCCTTGAGGTGCAAGTCTCCCATGTGGAATAGATAATTTTGTTACCAATATGAATCCCAGTAGAGACACACGCCTAAACCTCTCGTAATTTAGTGTGAATATAAATTTCCTCATAAACAATGCAAGTAAATATTATACCTCGATAATAATGGTTTTTAGTATTCTGTAAACTCCACATTTTTTTTCTCGTAAAGCTTCTAGAAAATGTAAAGCCACTCTGTTGTGAGCCTTTTCACTAATGTACCTGAAGCAGAAACACTCTCTATTATAAAAACAAAACTGGCAAACGACAACACACTGGATAAAAGGAATGTAATACCCATTACATATATCATGGAACTCATCACGCTCTGTGTCAAAACTACCTATTTTCAATTCAAAGACGAATTCTACAAGCGAACTGATGGTATGGTAATTGGCTCCTCACTTTTACCTTTCATGGACAACATTTTTATGAAGAGTTTCGAAAAACAAGGAACTGAACAAAACCAACACTCCACCTAAAGCCTGGATGCACTATATCGACCTTATATTATTCTGATCTGGCATCATGGAACCGACAAACTGGCCGTATTTGCCAAATTTCTCAATTCACTAAGGCCATCATACAGTTCATATGCGAAACAGAAACCAATGAGAGTCTTCCAAACTTATATGTATTAGTATCGAAGAAAGACCAGAAAATTACCACAAAAGTATACAGAAAACCTACCCACACTGGCCTATACCTCCACTTTCAATCCAACTGCTCGGCAAACATGAAAACTGAAATTATCCACACTTTAGCGGTCTGAGCTGAAATAATATACTCCGACAAGGAATCGATAGCTGCCGAACATAAACATCTAGAAAAATAATTTATTGCGCATGGCTATCCTATAAGGACCATAAATAAGCACATGAAAAACTCTACATCTCTCACCAATCCACACACGACAACCAAAAAACCTGCAGGAAACCTTGTTATTCCGTATGTTCGTGGTCTTTCAGACAAAATAAGACTACTGGGAAAACGCACGGCCAACAGACAGCTTTAAAATCAAATGCCACATTAAAAAGCATTGACACCAGAGTGAAACCAGTTTCCGATTAATTACAGACCAAGGACTGTGTTTATGAGATATCTTTGGAGTGTGGAAACATGTACATAGGAGAAACTGGCAAACCCCTTTCCGTACGATTAAAAGAGCATAAACAAATTACTAAGGCCGGTATTGCAGAACGTATTTATCAGGGATTTGTTACAGCTGAAGCCATGCCCAGGCGTTATCAGTATTCCAGAACGTTATAAATCCAGATAATGCCTTAGTTAAGCCACGGCCGAAGCCTTGATCTTAGGGCTCAGATTTTGTTGATTTATCAATGGTGCAAACGAAACCTACGCATGCTAGTCCAGGAGTCAGCTCTGAAAAGTGGTCGTAAAAGGCGGAGATTTTTTAAATAAAGAATATAATGGGACTTACTAGCCTGGATCCATTTCTGCTAGTCTGCCGCCTCAAAGCGGGTGCCTTAAGATATGGCAGTAATTTGAAATTGCGAAAATTCGTCAAAATTGTAAGTATTTATGGACAGCTGAAAATTTGATAGGAGGTACCACATGACACGTATATAACAAAAAAGCATGTCTGCCACCCCATACCCGGTGGAAAGAACTGGCAGACGATACTCGTGAATTGGCTCTTCGTTCCCAAAATGAATCTAACGTTTTGTAATCGTAACCAAATCTTTTTTTTTTCAAAACCTTTCATAAAAACTATGTAACTTCATTACAACTTTTTTCAACCTAAGTTTACAAACTCTATTTTTT
>NQII01000708.1:647224-693447 GCA_002778355.1 Clitarchus hookeri
GGGATTCTGAAGGCGCTGCTGTGGGAATTATTGTATGTCCATCAATATTTCGAATTCCTGTAGATATCTTTGAAAACCCCTTCCCGGTTCTACTTCCTACTATCTCAGCAATGAAACAGACAAATTTATGGGCAATGTTCAAAAGGGTGGATAACACCTGGAAATAGATAGTAAGATCTGAATTAGTAATAAGACTTTAATTTTCTATTACACAGCTCAATTATAAGAATATAATAAAATGTTGACTGATTTATCATATAATATGTCACAAATGTTTACTTTTAATGATCATAAAAAAGTCCAAAACACAGTACTCTCTAATCTTCGTCGTCCTCATCGCTGGTCTCAGTCATTTCGTAATCTTCATCTTCTGGTACTTGTTCCTCGATGACAATGTCTTCCAACTTTTCCGCAAGAGCAGAGCCCTCGTACCATTTGATGGCATAGGATCAATTCACTTCAACCCATCCAAACTCATCAGCCTTTACGTTAGGAGGATCTGGCAGTTGTAAATTGGACCACATCAATGAACGTATTTTGCCCTCAGTACATGCTAGCATAATGCCTTCTTGCATGGAGGTAAATCTGTGCTGTCGATTCCTTTTGGTGGTTTAAGAGCGTTTATGTCACAATTTCTTGTGTAGGCGTCCATGAACAGGTGCAAGCGCAATTCATCGATATATGGAAATCTACGACGACTGTATAATGGGCAGACTAATTTTTCAATGGTACGAAATTCTGAAGTAGATAGTATTTGATTATTACTAAATGTTGACAAAGTTTGCTATGTGTCTTCTTGAGCTTGGACAATATTGAAAGGTTTCTTTTTTCCAATGCGGAAGAATGCTGATGTATAATCACTACCTGTAAGTGCATAAAGGGATGGAAGAGCTTGCACATATCATGACCCAACGTGCATACGATTTTTCTAATATCGATAAATCTGTGATGCTTTCTTGACAACGACCAGTTTCAAGCCAAACTTTCACATTATCCTGAATATTCCGGATGTTTCCAATAACTATAATTAGCACATCTGTATCACAAGTTATTATGAACACATTCGAAGCTTCCCTCAAAGTAGTCAAATTATATACCATCCTAGAGTCAGCTTCTATGTGCCCACATTTCAAACTTTGTTTGAAGGACAGTAACTGCATCCTCAGTCAAAGAATAAAAAAAAGTAACAGGTCTCTTCTCTGTACACATAAAGTGAAAACTGCTTGAACAATTCGGCATAATTTTCTGAGGCCCATTCGTTCTCGAGAAAATTTACCAGACTCTGCTTGAACTGGATGCTTCTTAAAGCTTTGATGAAATCTATTGGCCTCTTTTGGTCTCACTCGGATACATGGTAGGCAATGCTGGAGCCACCAGCGCTTCTTGAATCTCTTTCATGGTCTTTAATGGACGGGGAAACATACCGATCAAAAANGCTTCTTGAATCTCTTTCATGGTCTTTAATGGACGGGGAAACATACCGATCAAAAATAAGGTGAATGCAGGCACATTTAGCAGTGCTGATCTTTTTTAAAATAGCCTTTGCGATGCCCCCATACGTAGCAGGAATGTTGTTACCCAACTGGTGCAATAAATGGAAACCGTCTATAATTATTACATCAGTGGTAGTAGGTGCTTCATGGGAAGTAAGCCCTTCCAAATATTTCAGCAGCACACTTTTTTGGGTCTTCAAAAGTGTTCCATCGTGGTGCTCCAAGGAAAGTGGAACTGGTGTTAAAGGGAATCTCAACACAGACTGTAAATCGATGTTGTTTTTTTAGGGATACGGTAATAAGACGACAAAATAAATTTCTCTCCATATTCAAGGTTTCAGTCTTTTCAGCTTTCTTGATTGTTATTGCAGGGCGGTCAGCTACAAAGTTAAGAACCTGATTTCGCTTAATGGCCTTGTATAATCTTGAAAAATCGCCAGAGCATTCTGCTCTAAATTTCAAATGCAGCTCTCGCCCTCTGACTGGAACTTCTTTCAAGAACGTGGAGACATTTTGACTTGCTGACTTCCCTGTAAACAAGTTGAACAACAATGTTGGTTCCACTTTGATATGAAACGGATTTAAAATGCCATCGAAGGCCTCAAGTATTTTAATGAAGTCGTCGGTGTCACGGATGATTCTGCCTTTTTTAAAATCCTTAGTAGTATCTTCTTTTTCAGTCATGCCTATTTCATCCAATAAATGACTAACAATCTCTGTCCTTTGGGAATGGCTGTAAGCCCATCTTTGTCTAGCTGATATTGAATTATTGGCTGAAATAATGACACTAAATTTATTGCCAGCATCCGCATTGATGGTTAGCTCCAACATCAAGTCAACTGGTGTCCGCGAAACGCTTTTATTCGTCCTTTTAACCGAAAATAATCCTTCTTTTAGTTGTTGGGAAATGTGGTCATCGGTTGCCAGTGCCTTTATGATGTTATCGGTAAATGGTAACAACCATCTGAAGTAGTTTTGATGGTTCATGATAAAAAAAAAGGTCACTTATTTTCAACAGGCTGTTTACAAATATATCAATATCACCCATACGGACGCTTCTATTGAAATTATTATACAAGTCTATGTAATGCACATAAATAATCCAAATCTGAGCCATCAGACTGTGGTGCCCTTGTGCAGTTTGTTGTTCGAACTGTAAATATTTCTCGATGTGGGATTTAAATTCTGAATCAAGTTCGAAATTTTTCTGTGTTGACAATTTTTGCATGTTTGCTTCCATAACTAGTCTTGGAACATCATGGTTTTCGAAAACAACGCGCTTTTCTACAGTTGATAAAAATGAGTCAAAGTGAAGTTTTCGAAGACTGAGAACTAGCAATCGGTGAATCCTCTTGCAACGATTGTAATTTGTCCCACCGATGAATCCCAATACGGAGCCACCTGCAAGTATCCCAGACTCGTTGAGAATCTCAACGATACGTGAACCATCTATACACTTCCCTAATGCTTTGAACATTGCCATTTCTATGTGGAATTTATCTAGTCCAACGAAAAAGTTATCAAATTGTAGTTGATCTTGATTTTTGATTTCCAGAGCCATTTTTGCAATATTTAGATCGTAAGTGCAAAATATTTTGCTTTGTCCACATTCGTCCATCACTTGTAAGGCCATTTTCAACATATGTCGTACAACAGTGTATGAGGTGGGGGAGAATTAATTTGGGGGAGGTAGGCGACAGTTTGTAACTGTGACTCATCTGCAAACAGTTGTGAGTTGAAGCCAACCCACATTGGGCTTTCTGGTGTATGAATAAATTTCAGAGTCCAGAGTATGTCAAACAGTTTGAAATCTTTGAGTGGTGCGATTCGGGTTTGAGGATCTGTTAATACGGATACATTTGAAAGTTTGGGGTTCTTCATAAACGGTTCTATTTCAGAAATTACTTCTTCAAAAGGTCACCGCCTTCTGATTCGAGCTTTGTTGGCTTCACTTTCTTTTAGTTGTTGTTGTTCTTCATCTTTTAAAATGTTAGAAATAACTTCAACTTCCATTGCATCATATGGTTTCTTGTTATGAAAAATGATTCCAGCTGTGTTGTGAAGGGTATTTTTACCTGTTAAAGTTTCTACAAAACGGTCGAAATTATTAAAGGCCACACTAGTAAATAAATTTGGCAACTTCTTGATTGGGTAGGAGATTATTGATGTTACTTGATGAGCTGTATATGACAATTCTGTTTATATTTCTTCAACTACATTGTAGCTCACTGAGTGACCTAGCCTGTTTAAAATGTTGACTATTTTTTTTACTGCTAGTGATGGTTTTGGTCGCACTTCCAAGCAACAACTGTTTCAATGGCTTAGCGCATCCATTCGTTGCTGTGAATATTATATCAGAACAGGTTTTAAGGCCCGAAAGCCAGCACACCCTCCATCCTCCCGCACTGCATCTATACTCTGATGAGTTAGACAGTGCACGGCACTTTCTCCTCTTGGTCTCTTCGGGCCATTCACTTTTCTTACTTGCCGTAACTCGGTATTCTACCGGTTTTCTCTTTAAAACCTGNTCGGGCCATTCACTTTTCTTACTTGCCGTTAACACAGTATTCTACTGGTTTTCTCGTTAAAACCTGTCCTCCTCGCCAATCTAAGGTACTCCGACTTTTTCTCATTAAAGCCTTTACCTGAGTACCCTATCATGGGTCATCAGAATTTTGCCGATTCCATTTGTCAAAGTCTTCTAGTCTTCTACCAATTTTGGTGGTGAAATCACTCCACATCCTGTATAGTTGTTTGTTATCCATTATATTTCTTGCTTCCAAGTGAATGCCCATCTCTTCCATTTTCTCACTGAAAGCTTCTCGCAGGTCTTCTGTTTTTAAACAGTCCATTAGTACATGCTGTGAGGTGTCGTCGACACCACAGACCTCGCATAGCGGAGATCTCACAAGCCGCAGGCTGTGTAACTTGGCCTTGAAGTTGGCGTGCCCAGTAATTAGCTGCATACTATAAAAATTAGTATTTAGCCATTTGCAATTAAGCCTCGTTGTGATATCTGGAAGGAGCTCATACGTCTGCCTACCTTTAGTGGAGTTTGTCCATCTTGATTGCCATTCCACTATGATTTCATTGTACACCTCCTCCTTTTCATCCTTAGACAGCCTGCCAGCCCGCGATCTCTCCGCCACAAGGCCCCTGTATCTGATCAGGAGATCAGCAGGCAGAACTCCAGCAACAACTGGGAGAGACTCATTGAGTACAGTTTTATATGCCCTTGTTACAGTCAGCAGAGCAGCCCTCTGTGCACTAATTAGTTTCCTTTTGTGCCACGAAAGGTCAGCACGATGGTGCCACATTACAGCTCCATAAGATATTATTGCTTCGAACACCGCCTTGTATAGGGTACGCAAGGTACCATAGTTTAGGCCCCAACTGGTGATTCCAATCCTTCTCAACTTCTGAAACACCACCACCGCCTTCGCGACACATACTCAATATGTTTCAGAAAACTCATCCTATCATCCATGATGACTCCCAGATATTTAAATTCTTGTACATACTTGATCGGTCGTCCCTCGAAGCGCACAGTCGGGGATCTTTGCAATTTCCCTTTAACCAACATTATTTTGGTTTTGTCCGCAGAGAATNTCCCTCGAAGCGCACAGTCGGGGATCTTTGCAATTTCCCTTTAACCAACATTATTTTGGTTTTGTCCGCAGAGAATTGCAGTTTCACATATTTAGACCATTCCCAGGCTTTATCCATAATCATGGACGATTTCGTCTCAAGTTCCTTTCTAGAATTGGCTGATACAAGTACCAAGCCATCGTCCGCATAGCCAAAGACTGTACACCCCGTGGGGAGTTCCAATTCCAAGAAACCGTCGAAAAGGATATTCCATAGGATCGGTCCTAGGACCGAGCCCTGGGGACATCCCTTAGTCAGTCTCTTCTTTACTTGTAAGTTCTTGTTGGAGTAGATGCTCCATCTGTTTGCAAAGAAGTCCTGGATGACCTTGTAAATGTTCGCAGGACATTTCTTCATTTTCAGTCTGTGCATTACCTCCGGCCACCAGGCATTGTCAAACGCCCCAGAGATGTCGAGGAAAATAGCCATTACATATTTTTGTGGGGATTCTCTTATATAATCTTCATGACATCTGCAAGCGCGAAGTCAGTCCCCTTTCCTCTTCTGAACCCGTACTGTAGTTCATTTAGCATTCCTTCTGCTTCTAATGCCTTTGTGAGATTTCGATTAATCAGTTTTTCGTAGACTTTGCCCAGCGCCGGAAGCAACGTCAGTGGCCTGTATGACTTTGGGTCATCCAGGTCCTTCTTGTTCTCTTTGCATAAGATTTTCAACAAACCCATTTTCCATGAGGAGGGGAACACTCCAGTTTGGAGACAGTCATTTACAATATCTAAGAGAATATCCTTTATCCGGGAGAAACACCTTTTTAGTATCTCCGTGGTTATTCTGTCGATTCCAGGAGCCTTACCGTTCTTCATTTTATACATAATAGCAGTAAGTTCTTCCATACTGAAATCAGGTGCATCCTGTTCCTCTGGCACTATAGTCATAGACCGTATCCTAATGGAGTGCCCCTCCTCTTCATTTTCCAGGGAGTCATCAGGTAGGAGCGCGTGGAGCAGAGCTTCCATAGATTTCTTCTGATCCAGGATCAGATTACCATTAATCTTCATACACGGCGGTGGCACCGTTCTCTTCAACTTGTTCGCAGCAAGTCTATAGACCAAGCCGAACGGGTCCTCGTTTCCCATTTTCGTGACAAAGTCTTCCCATGATCGTGTCTTCTTTTTCCTGACCCTACTAAAGTAAGCCTGCTTCTTAGTTTTATATATGCTCGAGAATTGTTTCCTTTCTTCTCCCCTTAGTCTATGAAGATGTCTTCTGTCCCGCCTGAGAGCTTTTCGATCTCGTTCCAGTTCTACATCCCACCAGGACAGGTTTGGGAGGCCCTTAGTTGTTTTCCGCAAATTCTCTTCGCATGTTTCCTGGATAATCCGAGTCAATTACTCGACTCGGTCATCCAGAGTTCCCATGACATTGTATGAGCTAATCTTACCCAGCAGGGCCGGTCAAAGGCTGGCAAGTCCGCCATATTGTGTATATAATGGACCTCTTTATCCACTTGTTCGGGCTCACGATAACCACCTCCGTGAATTTCAAACGTGATCAACCTATGATCACTCGAGCTTTCATCTGTCACATTCCAGTGCCTTATATTATTATATACCTTTCTGTTGGTGACAGTTATATCCAGAAACGATTCTGTTTCGTGGGCCTGCGAAACGAAGGTTGGGAGTTTACCTTCCAGATTCGCTACATCCAGATCATTCGTTAGAATGAATTGGCTTACTATCTCCCCCGCCTCATCAGTGACGGGGGAGTGCCACAGTTCTGATTTTCCATTAACATCCGCTCCCATAATGAGCGGTTTCTCCCTTAATGTGTTCACAATGATTTCCCATCTATCGATGTGTGTCTGTGTGTCGTCCCCGAACTGAAAGTACGAGGAAACCAACCAACACTCAGTAGTACCCTTGATGACCTGTACACATGTGTGGTGCGTATCAGATACACTCGTCATCATGGTTATATTCATTTCCTTGTTGGCTCCCAGCACTCCAGCCCGGGGGGACACACCACAGGTGTACACCTCGCCCCGCAGGCCCACAACTTTATCAAAAGGCACGTAGGGCTCTTGAAACAAGACAATATCAAGCTTCTGCTCCACCACGATCCTATTCAGCTCAGCCGCCACTGCCGCTGACCGCTGCATATTTAACTGCCCAACCTTAATAGTGTTACACACCATAATTTATTCTGGCGAGCTCGACAGACAAGGCCTTTTGGTACTCCGGACAATCTCGTGAGTCAACCCGATGTTCATGTGGTTGCCCTTTTTTCTTGCAGTTTGCACAGGAATCCTTGTGCGTATTGTCTGATTTCTTCGGGCAATTTCCATACTCGTGGCCCGTTGCACTACACATTGAGCATGTGGATTCTCTCTCTCTGCATTTTCCGGCTATGTGCCCCCACTGTTGACACTTATAGCAGCGCGAGAGCGAGATATAATCTCGCACTCGGCAACTCTCGTATCCAACATAGATTCTATCCATGTCTATGAGTGCATTTCGTACATTGGGATCACATTGGAGCACCACATTGACCCTGTCTGCCTCCCTACGGCCAGTTCTGTGGCTGATTGTAACCACCCTCTTAAAGGATTCGAGTGTGTGTCCTCCACACTTGCCATCACGAAAGTTCTGTCTGAATATGGTTTCAGGTAGCTCTGTGGTATCCTCACCACGTGGTACGTCATAGACAACCACTTTGGGGTCACGTCTCCTTGGCGCCTCCAACTTCAAACCCAATGAGTGGATTTTTGCCGCATTGTTAATGCTCTGGAGTGTCTTTTCATCTCCAGCTTCCACCAATACCCCTCCGCCTCTTATGCCTCTAATATTCCGAATCTGGAGGCCTTCTTCTCTGGGATCAAATCCCTTCTTTAGCATTTCTCTGGTCTCAGTGCTTGTCTTCCCTTCAGCTTCTGGGTAAACCAGAACAATCTTTTTTGCCGGTTTGGGCTGATATTCCACACCAGCTGCCTGTGCGTAACTTTTAATTACTGGCACTTCCGGTTTATAAGGCTTTAAGGTATCAGGCCTTGGTCCACTAAGTTGAACTTGCTGGAGTCTTCCCAGTAGCTGACTACTCTGAATCAGTACTCCGTCAATATTGCCTTGTATCTGGCTTAGCTTAGGGACCAACCAATTCGCCTGGGTCGAGGTTATTTTAGAGCTTTTACTTGTAATCCATTTTTGCATGGACTCCACTAACTCTTTGGTTTCCTCGTGCATCTTCATAATGCATTCCCTTTCATTATCTAGTGAGTCTCTCCTAGTTTCCGTTTCAACCACATTCTGGAACCTCAGTTTCCTCTTGGCCTTATTTGCACTTGATGCAAGATCGTCCGCAACTGGTTTCTAGGAGGACCTGGGGGCAGTTTCAGCTTCCTGTGTCTATTATTATATCAGAACAAATTGAATCGGTTCGTCGGTCCCGAGATAGGCTGCCTTTGCTCGTTGTTGCGCCATAATTAACATCTCTGATAAAATTATTGAGTGCCGGAGGAATATCACATTTCCCTTTGTACAAATCGGAAAGTGTAACTTCCCTTGAGNTCTGATAAAATTATTGAGTGCCGGAGGAATATCACATTTCCCTTTGTACAAATCGGAAAGTGTAACTTCCCTTGAGGGCAGGCGATATTCATTGGCGTTGATGATTTCCTTTCTCAGGGAATAGGCAGCCTCCCTCATGATGGACTCGTGTTTCATTTCCTTCAATCTGCATTCAATCACTTTGGGAACAAAATCCATTGTAGATTTGAAGAATATATGTAAATTTTTTGACTTTACAACAAGGAGAGTATAAGGAAAACGTTCCAAAAGTTTTTGTTCAAGGTACTGTGGTCGTATCATAGCGGTTGTCGAAGTCGGTTCAAGTGATTCGATTTTATCTTTAAATACTTCGTGTAACTCCTCCAAAGTAAACATTTTCTCTTTCCACAGTATTTCTTCTTCTAGGATATCAAATACAAATTTGAATCCTTCATGGTCCAATGAACGTTGAGCCATAGCTGGCTGTGTTGGCTGAACAATGTTTTGTATTCCTCATGCTTTCGTAAGATACCTTTTCATGCAAATGGCGTGATATCGCACTTCCTTTGCCACGAAATCTCCTTGGTCAATTATTGTGAGTATCCTTCTGTCATCAATTGCTTAGGCTGCCTCCATCACCGTCCTTTCAATAAGGTTTGTTGCTGAAAATAATTTGTGTTCCTTTTGTGCGTACTTTTTTCTAACTTTACAACAGAACAAACATATTTTCTTTAAGACCCCTGATGAAGTGATTAGTCTTTCTCTTCTTGGCCGGGTTTTCNTTTAAGACCCCTGATGAAGTGATTAGTCTTTCTCTTCTTGGCCGGGTTTTCCCTGATGGGCCAGGGATGGGGGTTAACCGACTTGAAAGGGGCAATTTCATCACAAGAGGCGGGACTTTATCATAATGTCGTTGGTTTACAGTAGTGAATTTTCCAGGAAACCTAGANACAGCAGTGAATTTTCTGTAGCATGCGCTATGATAGCCATTTTGTTCATCTACCTGAGTAGGAATATTAAAATCTGTATGCTGCAAGTTGTTGTATGAACGTGCTTTCAGAGTTGTCAGATATTTATTCAATGTCACGTCAGTGAAAGGTTTTATTTGTTCCTCAGGTCCGGTGTTCATGCAATGAATAGAGCACACCCGTGGAGGACCTCCAGCATTTGCCATGATTTTTGTGATTCATTCAGTGTATCCAAATCGTGATCTAAAATAAAGCAAATAATCCTTGTACCAAACTCACATCAATTAATGGTTTGTCGTACATAATACCTAAGCAAGTAATGTATGTACCTGACCCTAGAGTAGCCCCCATTCCAGGAAACCTAAAAAAGGTGGGGGCTTGTAACGTTGGAAAAAGTTATGGAAAAGTCGGTGAATTTGTTGAATACCTACATTATGATAATTAGTCAGGGAAATCTCAAACTGCTGAGAATGTAGGCTACGTTAGAATGATTGAGAATAGTTTTTTTTTTCAGAGTTAAATATAGTATTAGTGCACATTTTTTCATTGTTCTCGTTCTCAGCAAATAGAATTGAATTCATTCCATTTGGAGAAATTTCCCGCCTTGTTTGAACACAGAAACACACTTAATTAATTCTTAAGTCAGGAATATTTATTTCATTTTTCTACCAAGATAAATCAGGTGACTTCAAAATTCTAGATTAGGGACTACTTTGAATAAATCCTGATATTGATAAGTACATGCCGCATGAAATAAGAACGTCTTAACTCCAAAAACCAAACTTTTCAAAACTTCGCCTCAATGTTTTTCATAGAAACCCCTCTGTAGGTTCCCCGCAGTACATTCTAGCAACCCCATTCTTTGGAGGAACGTCGATAGGAATTCACTCAACTCAACTATTTGAAAAAANCCGCAGTACATTCTAGCAACCCCATTCTTTGGAGGAACGTCGATAGGAATTCACTCAACTCAACTATTTGAAAAATATCGCAACAAAAAAAATTCTAATCTATTAATTGCACGTAAGGCGCTTTTTGAAAATAGTATTAACTTTTATCANACGTAAGGCGCTTTTTGAAAATAGTATTAACTTTTATCATTAACTTTTTTTGAATATTTTTGAAGCTGAAATGCCTCAACTCGCCCGTAAGGCATTTTACCTTCACACAAATCAGTGTCCCGAAGGAGTTTTTTTTATATTTTTTTTCAAGGAGAACGTCTCAACTTCTACAACTTGGATTTTCATGTCCCACGATGTTGATTTTGTGATTTTAAAAAACGCTGCAGAGTTTGCAAAAGGGTATATTATTCAAGCGTAGAATTTTATAATGGATAGAACTATGGCTGCACTGCAAGCGAAAATTTCCCATAGAGCTGCACTCAGCTGATCAGGGTGGGCCGCTGTCTTGTCATTCTTACTCTGCAATCCTACAGAAGCTGCATTGCAAATTTTAGATTGGTAGGATGGATAAGAGAGAAATTAGTTTAGTAGCTCACTCAGCTGATCAGGGTAGGGCGCCGCCTCATCATTATTACTCAGCAGTCCCACAGAGGCTCATTTCCAAATTTGGGCTTGGTAGGGTAGATAGGAGATAAATAAGCTCGAAAAACTACATTTTTAAAGCACAGTAACCCAGGGTGTGGTTGGATCGGGCTGCCGAGGTTGAGGGNAAATAAGCTCGAAAAACTACATTTTTAAAGCACAGTAACCCAGGGTGTGGTTGGATCGGGCTGCCGAGGTTGAGGGACCTACTAGGGCCTAAATGGTGACTGCGAAATTTCAGATTTTTTAAAACTTTTCCTTCGGGAAAAAATGGCCTGGAGAGCGGATAGACAACGGATTAAATAGGTGTATTATTCAGAGAATAATAAACCAAAAGACCTCACGCTCAATCAGCTGNAGCGGATAGACAACGGATTAAATAGGTGTATTATTCAGAGAATAATAAACCAAAAGACCTCACGCTCAATCAGCTGTGTAAACATGTAAAGGAGAAACGCCTCAAGAATGGGCGGAATTACCCCCACTTCCGAAACGAATTTTGAAATTTTGACTTCACCATAGAAAAGAGCAAGCCAATAATAAGGGGTGGGGGTAGTACTTAAAAATCCAATTTTTTCAACGTTGCAGTTGAGGCGTTTTTATTTTACACAGCAGTGCCGGTTTCTGTTTGTACAGTGGTGTTTATGCTTAGTTATTAAAAAAAAGAAAGAAAACCTCTGATAGACTTACCTTGAGTAATGATGGAGAGTAATGTAATCAGTTCCATGCACAGCGAAAAGAACGCGTCGCAATTATTGACTTGACTGAACTACGGCTTGCTACAACTTCAGCCTCTCCCCTCTTCATACTACCTGGGGGTGCCTAGTGGAATTTTCCTCACCAACTCATGACAGGTAGAGAACACACTCTTTCCTTTTGTGTACACTGGTGGTCTTGGGGCAATTCTCTCTTAGTCACATTAATCTCAATTTCATCACCAATGACGTCGGTAAAAATAGAATGTCAAACTTGTCAGCAAGCCTTTACTTATGAAAATGTCAATTTAACACGAAGTTATGCTTGGACCACAGCGAAAATTGCATCGACTAATTGAGCCAAGTAATGGGAAGGAGGAGGGTTGAAGAGGTGCTCTTCGAAACTGGGGGAGTGGAGGATTTGAAGTTACAACACTGCCCTAAATGTTTCTGAACGGCATTCTCGCATCATAATGCTGAATTTCAAGTTCCGTCTGCCAGTACTTTCCACCGGAATCTTGCCGGCAGACTAGGTTTATTCGTCTCTCCATGTCGATTAGTTTCAATGGCCGAAATTTCAAAATTGTCCGCTTACAGTTTCATTTTCTTCACAAAAAGTACAAATTTTCAAGTGTCATCTGCCAGTACTTCCCACTGGGCCATAGCTGGCAGACTAGGTTTATTCGTCTCTCCATGTCGATTAGTTTCAATGGCCGAAATTTTAAAAGTCCGAATGCAGTTTCATTTTCTTCACAAAAAGTGCACTTTTTCAAGTGCCGTCTGCCAGTACTTCCCACCGGGTATGGGGTGGCAGAAATGGTTTTTCGTTATATTCGTGTCATGTAGTACCTCCTATCCAAGTTTCAGCTCTCCGTAAATACTTGCAATTTTGACGAATTTTCGCAATTTAAAACGTCTGCTATACTTAACCCACCCGCTTTGAGGCGGCAGACTAGCAAAAATGAATCCAAGCTAGTAAGTCCCATTAACTTTTATATTTAAAAAATCTCCGCCTTTTACGACCACTTTTCATAGCTGGCTCCTGGACTAAGAGTAGCAAAGGAGGGCTGCACTCTTGTGCATGTCGCCGACATTGGGTGTCAAGGAGGGGATGACCCCCATTTTCGGGTAGACTTGTATATGGTTGAGGGCACACCGTAGCTGCTAAGGGAGGAGAGTATCGTGTGGATCTCTCAGCTGTGTTGAGGTACGTNCAGAGAGGTCTCATGTCGTCCATTTGCAAACTTTTTTGGCGACTCCAAACATAAAGTATTTATTATTTTTCTAATACTATTTTTAATTAAGAGCACAATCTTTAAAAAAACAAATAAAACAAAACAGATATTTTAAAAAAATTAAATATGACAAGTGTAATCACATATACACATTGAATAAGATTATTTATATATATCGTCCTTTTCCATGGCGAGTTACTTTTTTGGGTGTCCATTTCAGCGACCCAGGAATTGAAGNATTATTTATATATATCGTCCTTTTCCATGGCGAGTTACTTTTTTGGGTGTCCATTTCAGCGACCCAGGAATTGAAGCGGGCAGGAAAACCCCAAACACTTGATGTACGCCCTTCTGTTACATCGTTTCAGCACCTTCTCGAACAAATACACTAATGGAAACTTCGTCGGCGGGATCTCCTTGGCGTAGAAACCTCCACAGATGGGTAAGTAGTTCAGGTCATCGATATATTAGGTCTTCGGATCGTAGTTGGGTATACGCCGCACACGAAACAATTTGGGGCTCCCGTTCTCTGTGAACCCTTTCTCCAGGATGCCTTTCTGGTCGGAGATGCACACCAGGTCGTCGATCTTGGTTTGAGGCTTGCGTGGGTTCCTCTTGTAGTTGGAGTACACTGTCCGAATTTCAAACATAATTTGGATGTGTGTGCTCTATTTATATGTGTTTCGAATAATAGGAGAGGAACAAAAATGCGGATTCACCCAAAGAATATTTACTGCAAGGACAATATGGAAGCATGTGTATGTATCTAGATAAATATGTTGGGTATTCCAGAATGAGCCAAACATCTTTCGACAACCAGAATACGAACATATAACTTTACAAGGTCTTCTGTATACACCAAACTCCACTGAAAATGGTTATTTAGCCACTCGTGCGCGCACAAACATTACATTTTAATTTCTTCATTTCTAGCAGCGGCCAGCTTGCCACCTGCAGAAAAATTATTATATTTTTAGCCTACTTTCCAAAAGAAACAGAGGCTTATGAGATCACCTTCCTGTATGTGTGAATGTGTGTGTAAGTGAGTCTGTGTGTCTGGGCAATAAGTGTGTCCCCCTTTAATTTTTCCAAATGTGGACTGAATTCCACATATCTCGGTACATATATAGTACTTCGTAAGGACACCTGAATTTCATATTTTTCGACCATTCCAGGCACTAACTTTCAAAATGGCGGTAATTTATCGTGGTATGTTATGTATTAGGAACCATTCAACCGATTTAAACCAAATTTTGTATGTTGACAGCGCATCACGTTAGCANTATATTTTTAGCCTACTTTCCAAAAGAAACAGAGGCTTATGAGATCACCTTCCTGTATGTGTGAATGTGTGTGTATGTATGTGAGTCTGTGTGTCTGGGCAATAAGTGTGTCCCCCTTTAATTTTTCCAAATGTGGACTGAATTCCACATATCTCGGTACATATATAGTACTTCGTAAGGACACCTGAATTTCATATTTTTCGACCATTCCAGGCACTAACTTTCAAAATGGCGGTAATCTATTGTGGTATGTTATGTATTAGGAACCATTCAACCGATTTAAACCAAATTTTGTATGTTGACAGCGCATCACGTTAGCATCAAATTTAGAGATTGGTTTTGAGGTTGATAAACCATTTTGGAAAACAGCACCACATGAATAAAGAGAGTTTTATGTTATATCTCGAAAACTCCTAAACCAATTGTCGCCAAATTTGGCATGCAAGTAATACTATGGAAGGCCATGTAAGTGTATGCAATTAACGTGATGAAACATGTATTTTAAAAATGGCAGGCATACAAATATTTCTTCGGTTTATTTGTTATAACTACCATACCACTGGATCATTTTCAACCAAATGTTGTTTGTACTCAGACAATATCTATTACAAGAATCATATTGACAAATAAATGCCACTTTTGTATGCCATTTTGCATGATAGTGCAACATGTATTTATAAAGATTTTGTGTCATATCTTTTGGGAAACAATTGACCGATTCCCACCAAATTTGGCCAACAAGTAGTACTGTTACAGATGACTGAAAGAAATATGCTTTAAGTATGTCAGACTATAATTTTCAAAATGACGGTCATATAGGCATTTTGGCATATTATGCTATATAATCAAAAACATGTAATCAGTTTCATCTTAACTTTGTATACTGGGAGTATACAGTACAACAATAAAATGTGTTCACACTAAGAATATTTTGTCGGCCAGTTTGCAAAATAGCATTGCACTAATAAGTACAATTTTAATGTCATTTATCGTGAAAAAATGTTCCTGTTTTACCAAATATGGCAAACATTGAGTACTGTGGAGAATGATGTAAACTAGTATATTTAAAGTAGGTCAGACACATATTTTTAAAATGGTGGGCATTAGCAATATTTTAGATTTTTATGTTATATCGCTGTAACAATGTTATTAATTCCAACATATCTTTGATATTGGTATTATATATTATAACCATAGAATGTGTCCACACAAAATCTCTTTTTCCACCATATTTTAAGATAGCATCACATAACAAATTAAAATTTTAATGCAACCATATATCAGGAAAATCCAACAGATCTTTACCAAATTTGGCAAACAAGTAGCACTACAGAAGGCGACATAAACTCGCAAGTTTTAAAAGGTGCAGGTAATTATTTTAAAATGACGGCCATTTAAATATTTTAGCATGATATGTTATGTCTGCGAAACAACGAAACAAAGTTAAGTTGTAATGTTGTATATTGGCATATGTATTATATGCATACAATTTATCTATAGAGAGCCTCATTTGTCCGCCAGTTTGTAAGATAGCTCCACATGATAATATATAGTTTTTCTGTCATATCTCAAGAAACAATCTATCGGTTTGTTACANAATATGCTTTAAGTATGTCAGACTATAATTTTCAAAATGACGGTCATATAGGCATTTTGGCATATTATGCTATATCATCAAAAACATGTAATCAGTTTCATCTTAACTTTGTATACTGGGAGTATACAGTACAACAATAAAATGTGTTCACACTAAGAATATTTTGTCGGCCAGTTTGCAAAATAGCATTGCACTAATAAGTAAAATTTTAATGTCATTTATCGTGAAAAAATTTTCCTGTTTTACCAAATATGGCAAACATTGAGTACTGTGGATAATGATGTAAACTAGTATATTTAAAGTAGGTCAGACACATATTTTTAAAATGGTGGGCATTAGCAATATTTTAGATTTTTATGTTATATCGCTGTAACAATGTTATTAATTCCAACATATCTTTGATATTGGTATTATATATTATAACCATAGAATGTGTCCACACAAAATCTCTTTTTCCGCCATATTTTAAGATAGCATCACATAACAAATAACAATTTTAATGCAACCATATATCAGGAAAATCCAACAGATCTTTACCAAATTTGGCAAACAAGTAGCACTACAGAAGGCGACATAAACTCGCAAGTTTTAAAAGGCGCAGGTAATTATTTTAAAATGACGGCCATTTAAATATTTTAGCATGATATGTTATGTCTGCGAAACAACGAAACAAAGTTAAGTTGTGATGTTGTATGTTGGCATATGTATTATATGCATACAATTTATTTATAGAGAGCCTCATTTGTCCGCCGGTTTGTAAGATAGCTCCACATGATAATATATAGTTTTTCTGTCATATCTCAAGAAACAATCTATCGGTTTGTTACAAATTTGGCGAAGAAGTTGTACTATAGTGGGCAATTTTAATTTATACGCTATAAGTGTGCAAGAACCCTATGTTCAGAATGACAGTTATAAAAAACATTTTAACTTAGTATGGTACATTTACGAAACTATGTAACCGATTTTAATTTAACTTTGTATACTGGCAGTATCTACGACAAACATAGAATGTGTTAATACATAAACGAAAATATAATGGAAGTTTTATGCCATGTTTCGAGGACCAATCAACATATTTCCACCAAATTTTTCGCGCAAATCGTGCTACAGTGGGGCATGTAAACTAACATGTTTTAGGTGTGGCAGGTATTTTTTTTAATGCTGTTAATATAAATATTTAGATAACTATGTTATGTCTAATAAAAAATTCGGAAGAAAATATAAACCATTTTTGTTCACTAACAGTATTCATTTGAATCATAAATATTGCAGACAGATATCATCTTTTTTTCTCGTTCTTTTGGAAAATAGTGCCAGTTGAGGAAATAGAACATTTTGCTGTTTTTTTTTTGGAACAATATTTCACTAATTTCCGCCAAATTTTGCACAATATTATTGCTACAGCAGGCCATGTAATGTTACATATTTTAAGTGGGGTCAGACATTGATCTTCGAAATTTCGGCCATACAAATATTTTGATGAGTGTGGCATAACGGTTTAAAAATGTAACCAAATTCAGCCAAACGTTTTATGCTGACAGTATATATTAGTATAATAGTGTGCAGAACCTTTTTTTAGTCAATTTTTTTAGGAAGCACCCATAAAGAAAATAAGGTTTTTATGCGTTATCTCGGGGATCAGTCTACCGATATACACCAAATTCTACACATAGGTTGAGTAACAGTAGGCCATGTAAACCTACATGTATTAAGTTTTTAACACACTTATTTTCAAAATAATGGCCCTGTAAATATTTAAAGTTAAGGAATCCGAGCATTCNTGTATTAAGTTTTTAACACACTTATTTTCAAAATAATGGCCCTGTAAATATTTAAAGTTAAGGAATCCGAGCATTCAAATCATAAGACTGATTTTATCCAAAGTTCAGTCTCCGAATTCTGTCCCCGTGATGCAGTTGATAACACTAGCTTTTTTACGAGGTTTTCTGGGTACGAGTCCAGGATAAAGCATGTGTATGGTATGTCTAATTGTCTCGGAACTCTTGCATATGTTTCCGGTTAATTGTATTGTTGTCAACGAGACATCAAGGCCTATATACGTACATCTAAGATTTTAAGAACTTCACTTAAAATAATTTGCACCTATGTAGAGGAAAGTATGCTCATTAGTTTTATCAGTAACTTGTTGTTTAATATTTAGTTAGTACAAAATATCAAGCCTATGCTCTACTGGAATATTTGTAAGCATAGTCCAAGGGACTATTTAGAAATTAGGAAAAAGTGTGGCGTTCGATAATGTAAATGTTATTCGACCATATGATACAACCCTTAGCACAACTTAGGAAAATTACTCTTCGACTCCCCCTACTACAAAGCCCCTGTAAAAAATAAACGCCGAGTGTAACTTAACTTGCCATACACTTAGTTATTTTTGTGCGAACTAAATACACTTATTAAAATAAACTC
Organism: Clitarchus hookeri; assembly: GCA_002778355.1. Taxonomy (NCBI): domain Eukaryota; kingdom Metazoa; phylum Arthropoda; class Insecta; order Phasmatodea; family Phasmatidae; genus Clitarchus; species Clitarchus hookeri. The sequence goes on from NQII01000708.1 coordinate 665,618, forward strand.
TTTAGGTCGCTATGTTTGAAGATAACGTCATACGAATAATTAAATTTAAATATCACAGCCCTGCATATTTTGAATTGACTGACACAATTTGCATGCGAATTGTAATGCGAAGACCAGCTAAAATTTTAGTATTTTATTTTATAAATTGTGTTCTCATTGCTTGAGTCTTTAATAAAGGGTCTGCTTTAACAGTAAGCCAGTTTAAATGAAACTAAATGTGTCTATTTATCTATTGTATGAATTATTTTCATTAAATAGTGGCTTATATCGTCCGCCACATTGGAAAGATATAATATTATGATTTTCTAAAATTACACACAACACATCAAGATTCACTTGACCTATTGCTATGAAGTTTGGTGAACACTGCTGTGCTGAGGGTATTACCAAAGAGCAATTATTATGTTAACTTTGGTATACAGAATAAATATCAGTCCTACAATTGATCAATAATTCGTTACAAAAAATTTTTTTCACCACCCTTTTAATAAGGGTTATTTACTGAAACACGTAGTTGTATAATACAGGTATAGCCTCATACAAAAACACAAATAGCAGATATGTATAGTTTCACCTGCAATAGTTCTTGATTTTGCATAAATTAAATAATTTCTCCTTTACACTTTCACGAGGGTATACCTGCCCCAGGAATCGAAACAGGCGATTTATCGTCCTGTGTATCTTATAGAATTGCAGTAGAATGATTATGGCGGGGTCGGCACATCGAGACCTGGGACGGGAGGCGGAACCGGCTGCCGCCATCTTGGAATTTCCCTTTTCTTCTCATAATTCCCCTTTTTGCCCTTAAATTCGACTAATTTCCCTTAAAATTTTCTTTTTTTCCCTTAAAATTTCCCTTTTCCCCTCAATATTTTCCCGTTTTTCCATCAAAAAGGCATTGATTCCCCCAGTTGCAGAAACGAGCAGCCGAAAGGCAATTTTCAGCCAATTCCTGGGTTTTGGGAGGCTCGCTTCTCAAGGGCAGAGCAGTGGCGTCCATATTGGTTCTATAGGTATAGCGTATGCAAAATCAATACACGGAATGCAGGATCGGTGTCAGACCAAACCATCAATCATCTTGTTTCTGCCAGCCATTTTAACAGCTATGTTGGATTTCCATGACCTTGGCCTAGACCTTTGATCTTGACCCCAGTGACCTTTGACCTTAAACCCAAATATTAAAAAAAATCCCAAAAAATTCCAACAATACCAAAAACTAAAAATTCAAAAAAAAAATTTAAAAAAATTATTGTTTAAAAAAATTATAAAATAAAGATTTTAAATTTTTGGGCTTAGAGGGTTGAAGGAATGGAACCGACCAACCACCATGTTATGATGTCACCTAACCCCATTTTGGACCCAATTGACCTTGACCGATGACATTGACCTTATAACCATGTCCTTGGATGACCTTAAAAAAAGTTCGAGAAAAAATGATAAAAATTGAATAAATTCATAAAAGTCAGTGAGAATAATGCATTACTGAATACTGCCTTCATCTTGGATCCTGGTGACCTTAGCCTTCGGCCTTAACTCAGTGACCTTTGACGTTGAACCCAAAAATTAGTCAAAAATCCCACACATTTCCTNACCTTAGCCTTCGGCCTTAACTCAGTGACCTTTGACGTTGAACCCAAAAATTAGTCAAAAATCCCACACATTTCCTAAGATATTATAAAAAAAATTTTGAATAAAAAAAAAATGTATTAAAACTTACATTTCCGGAGGTTCAATATCTTCTTCAACTTATTCTTTTAATTGATTGATTATCCTTCGATTAATGTGGTAATCCATACATGTATACCGCTTCTCTCAAAGAAGTTTAATGTATAAATAAATTCCTACATGACTGGTGTTGCTCTAACACACCACAGTTATTTTCTAGTAAATACGAATGAGGAATTAAATAAATTTCGATGGTTGAAAGTCAAGACTAAATGACACAATAAAATTGTGGAAGTGATGTAACCCAATATGGTGGTTCGAGGGGACCGAGTAATCAGCAGGCTACTAAAATCTATGTGTAATGTCATAGCATGAATACAATGTAAGATGGTGGGTGGAGCACAGGTGACTTAATCATGGTGACAAAATTAAAAAGTAATGACAGAGAATGAAAGAAAGTTAACAAAAAAACGAAGTCTCACATGTTGAACATAGCATGACAGTGCATGAGAGAATGTTTGTTTAATCAGCTCACCTGGTTGTTAAATCGAGAAATTAGCAACACTTAGGTGATTAAAGTAAAATCCAATATGTCATACGCAGACAGCACCACATATACTTTAAATAAATGTAAACAAATATGGCTGGTACCTGGTGGCCAAATCGATAGCTCNACGCAGACAGCACCACATATACTTTAAATAAATGTAAACAAATATGGCTGGTACCTGGTGGCCAAATCGATAGCTCACCTGGTGACAAAATGTAAAATTAACACACTAGTGCTACCTAGCTGAAAAAATAAAATAAAAAACAAATGGCAAATTAAGAAAAAAATTGTACGGTTGGTGGAGTACATTCGACAGAATGAGTATTGATGAAGGGGATGGAGGCCTGCCGACTAATTAACCAATGAGAAACATTGATAGAAGCGGAAAAGGTTATGACAATGTGACTGATAGGAGGGGGGTCAGTCGTCTGCTGGACATAGTGATGGGGGAACCTCCAGAAATNAAGGTTATGACAATGTGACTGATAGGAGGGGGGTCAGTCGTCTGCTGGACATAGTGATGGGGGAACCTCCAGAAATATAAGTTTTTAATAAATTTTGAATAATATTTTTAATAATTTTAAAATAATTTTTTTTTAAGTTTTTATTATTTCTTAGGAAATTTTTCGAATTGCTGACGAATTTTTTTTTCAAGGTCAAAGGTCACTAGGTAAAAGCCTAGGCCAAGGTCACCTGGATCCAAGATTATGGTAGTAGTCAGTAATGTAATATGCTCGCTGAATTTTAGGAATTTATTCCATTTTTACCATTTTACTCGAGTGAAGGTCACCTGGGTCCAACATTGTGGTTGAGAGATGCCATAACACGGTGTCTGGTCGAGTCCAGTCCCTCGTCCACTCTAAGCCAGATCATTTACCATTTTCATTTTATGATTTTTTAAAATAAAATATTAAATTTTTTTTATAAATATTTGAAATTTTTTTGTAATTTTTTAAGGAATTTTAATAACTTTTTTGGGATTTTTTGGAAATGTTTGGGTTCAATGTCAAATGCCACTGGGGTCATGGTCAAAGGTCGAGGTAAATGGCACCGACATCCAATATGGTTGTTAAAATGGCTTATAGAACCAAGATAGCTGATTGTTAGGTCTGACTCCGATCCTGGATCCCATGCATCGATTTGGTAAACCCTATGCCTATAAAACCAATATGGCCTTCACTGCTCTACCCTCGAGAAGCGAGCCCCCCAAAATCACCAATTGGCTGAAAATTGCCTTTCTGCGGCTCTTTTTTGCTGTTGGTGGGAAGGGCGAATCGGTGCTATTTTTAGGGAAAAGTAGAAAATTTTAAGGGGAAAAAGAGAAATTTTGAGAGAAAAATGTAAATTGCAAGATTGCGGTGGCCTGCTCTGGCTCGGGTCCCAGGTCCCGTTGTGCCAACTCCATCATAATCATTCTACTCATGGCACTTCTCAGAAATGTCTCATTGATATGTGTATGTGTGTCTCTCACATTTAAGTGCATCTGGGCCATTTTCCATATTTTAGAACGTTGATATATTTATACATCGAAATATAATAGTTTTCCAACATTTCATTTTATATATACTCTACCTTTCTTCGTATATCTGCATTCATACCCGAGTTTGTATGTCATTAATCTGATTCTGTGCACGAAGGCAATATAATTGCCCTTTATCGTTATGAAATATTTATGGATAGACAGTAACACCAAAGTAGTTTTAAAATTGGGGTTCAAAGAATAATGCTTAATGTATTTTTTTTTTTTCAGTCTGGATTTAATTTTAGAAGAAACTTTAGCTGCTACAAAGGAAAGTTCCGAACCTAAAATTACAGGTGAGTAAATTTTTTCTTTGCAAGTTGCTTTCAGTGCTAGATATTTGAATTTCATATATCAGGAATACAAGACATGCATAATATTACAGCGTCGTAACATCAAATGTCAACAAACTACAAATACTGCGCATGCATTTGAGAAAGTAATGTGCAAAAATGAAATAAAACCAATTTTAAATTGATTTTAATTCCATTTCATTTTAACATCTCTAATGACTGAGAGTGACATAAAATATAAATACATAATAGATACAAATAAAAACTGTAGAGAAAGTAGTAAAAAAGTAATACCTTTTAGCTTAATTTCCTAAGAGATCACTTTCCTCTCCTGAAAGTATATCTCCTGAGTGTATATTTGTATGAGTGTGTATATAATGGTTTGTGTGTGTCCCCCTAAAATACTTTGAACCCTTAAACCGAATTTCANTCCTTAAACCGAATTTTACCAAACTCGGTACAAATATAGTAAAAAGTAATGACATCCGACTTTTATAGTTATCTACCACGCCGTGTACTTATTTTCGAAATGGCTGCATTTTTAAATTAAGGGTTCTTCTCAGCAGGCATTAAAACAATTTAAACCAAATCTGGTATGTTGACAGCATCGTGTAAGCATTGAATTTATATATGAATATTTATATTAGACAACGATTTCTGAAGATAGCCCTATATGAAAAATTAAGCTTTTATGTTAAATCACGGAAACTACTCAACTGATACCCTTCAAATTTTTTATTTTAATAATATTATATTAGTATATGAAATAATAAGCGATTTGAATGCTAATGTTCATTCTTTAAATTGTTATATCTACCATATTTTTGACAAATTTAGACCAAACTTTGAACGCTGAAAGAATATATTACAAGTACTATCAAATATGCCAATATCTGGCCTGTTTTATTCGCCATTTTGTAAGATAACGCAACATAAAATGTGAAGTTTTTACGCCATATTTCCGGAAACAAACAACAGATTTCTAACAAATTTGGAAATCATGTAGCACTACGGCAAGCCATGTAATGTGATATGTTTTAAGTATTCCAAACACTTAGTTTCAAAATGATGGCTATATATACATCTGTACCATTCGTGAATAAGTTGGTTAAGTTTGTGCGAAGAATGAGATATGTGGACTAGCAAAGTCATGTTTGTTTGTCCGTCGTGTAAAATTGATTGAGTCTAATATTAAAAAATTTAGATGTTGTACATGTAGGAATTATAAAAAAAAAAATATTGGAAAAGTTACAACACAAATAATGTAAGTAAACATTTGTTTTTCCACCAAAAATTGTCTTTTGTGTCTATGTAGTTATCCAACGTTACTTGGTTATTATCAATGCTAATGAATTATGAGTGAATTGTGAATAACAGTTCTCTCAACTTATGTAGGCTATTTAGGATCCCATCCATAAAGGCTGTAACTCAGTGGTATAACTGACCAAGTCAGTTTCATTTTGCCACATTCTTGTTTGCCTATACAAATATGGCTGACATGGGTGTTTAAACTATTTTGGTTTCACTAAACATTAGTGCCGGTCAGTAGATCTTACAACTACAATGTTGTGTGTGTGCAAAAATAACAGTTTGGTACATACATACAATGCGCGTCTTATCTGGGGAAATAGTCTATGGTGTTTATTGATTGTGAGTCGCGTGTTTGTACTGAAATATAACTAAAAATGTTTGACGCGCCAATCATATAATATGATTGGCAAAATCTGTAGTTAAACATTAATTATACGCCTCTTCAAGAGCCAATATTGCTTCCAGTGAAATTCACTGCAGTGACTCATGTTAGTATTATAACGTATCAATATGAAAAATCATGTTTTTTAATGTTATTTGGAAGTATTTTCTCGATATTGACGACAGATTAATTGCTCTACGGGGAAATTTCCATATCTGCTTATTTTTGAGAAAATCAATAATATATTCTTACAAGCGACTTGGACACTTTAAGCACCACGGCCAACAGAGATCTAAAGCCTTCAGTGTGCGAGGACAGTGATGACGGGCCTGCAGGTATTGTTTTCAATATAATATAATCGCAATCAAGTGAAAAATCAGATCAATAAATGAATGAAGCACAGTAGCATATATTGTCTTGTCGAAAATATGAATGTCACAACTGTCGAAATAGGACAGGAAAGAAATACTTATCCATCCTCAGATGTGTATATGTAACCAAGATGTATTGGTTGTCGCAATAATCAACAAATGACCCCATATTATTAATACTGNCTGTAGCAATAATCAACAAATGACCCCATATTATTAATACTGTACTCAAAATGTTTCCATAAACTGAATCAAGAAACCAAAGNTTGTCGCAATAATCAACAAATGACCCCATATTATTAATACTGTACTCAAAATGTTTCCATAAACTGAATCAAGAAACCAAAGCAGGTTACTTGCCACAAGTGTGATTTGCTTAATAAGGAAATAAAAACTGCGGATGGTGATAGAAAACTTTATCTTATCAGTGAACGAGACAAAAATCAGTTATTTGCAGACGATGCACACAATTCCAAGGGAAGAGATAAAGCTCTGGTCAAACAAAATTAAGCTCGTCGTGTGTTTGCATTTGGTTTGCAATACTTCCTGCCAATTCCTTATTGTACTACTTGAATTTCGTTTTACAAGAGACGATTGTGGATATTTAATTTGAAGGTCCAAGATCGTTCTTCTGATGAAGATATTTACTACATTTGGGAAGAAATAGTATCTCGAAGAGGTGCTAGGTGCTTCATGCATTTTCCGAAACAAACTTGAATTTACTGACGGTACATTTTACTCAGACACCTGCAGTGGCCAAATCAAGAATAGCTATGTTGCCTTAATGTTCTGTAATGCAATAGACTAACAATCACGTCTATGTGCAATTAATCACAAATTTCTTGTAAGTGGCCACACACATTTAGTGAAACAGTGTTGATTATGTAATTTAAATGATGAAAAGAATACTCATGAAGATTAATTGTCTAAATGCTTGCGTGCAATAAGTTAGACCTTGCAGAGGAATCCATTCAATGGGATTGCAATGTAAAAAGAACTTTTATAATTTTGCCAGTCTGGGTCAAGCTCAAGGATGAATTATAATGGAAAAAGTAAGTAAATGTAGTAATAGGTTTCTTTAGCCGCCATTACAGTGGTTGCAATACAGTATAGATAACATCACAATTAAGTAAAAACAGCAATAAAATATGAATACCCATTTTCAGCGCTTATTATTAGGAGGGTAGGAAACACATGCTTTCAGCAGATTTGATCCTCCTCTGCTTGGAATCACTAGCCATTAGCGAGGAAAAGAAAATAAAACTTATGGATCTATTTACCGCAATAAAACCTGTTTTCTATTCATTTTACAGCAATTTTAGAAATGCTAATGTTCATACAAATTACCCAGATCTTGAGGAAGTTGATCCAGATGCAGTGTGAAGTGAATGGTACCATCATTCTAATTACATTATTTTCAAAGTGAATAAGTAATGATCATCGTAAGGAATGTATGCTGATAATATTGCTACAGTACAGCCCCGATTATCCGCGAAATTGGGTGGCAAGGGCACCGCGGATAGCAAAAATCGTGGATAACCCGAAAAAGACTGAAAATTAGGCGCAAACACGAAAAAGAAAAAATTTCAACATAAAAACTATGTTTTATTGTACAAAAAACACAATAAAACTTTTGAAATATATACATACATATGTACAGTACAGCAGAAACATTTGCTCTACGTCTAAATCACTAAAATAAAGAACAGTAAACAAAAAACAATGTCATACATAGTACTGTACAAAAAGTGTTGCGTTACACCTTTTTAAAAAAATCAGTCACTCGTTTTTGCTTCTTGCTTTGGAAACACCTTTTCTTTATTCTAAATTGTACTTTCCTTAACATCAGTTTTTCTGTCAGATGTGCATCGTCGTCTTGTTCCTCTAAATATTGAAGCAATCCATCTACGTGCTGCAAAGCAGTTTCGTGTGTCATCCGCGCTGGCGCCTCGTCTTCTTCACTTTCATTTTGTTCTTCTTCGTTCTCTTTCACGCCCATTGTTTTGTTCGTTATCTCTATGTCAGTCAGGCGTTCAAACCCCGTCTCACTTGTGTCGCATTCCAGCCACTATTCTGTGTTCTCTTCATCGACATTCTCACCTCCCGGAACGGATGTCACTAGGTCAACAAGTGTAATGGTCTGCATGCCTTCATTCTCTTCTTTACAAATGTTTTGGTTGACATGTGTTTCGATACTCGGAAAGATTTTTCTCCATGATTTAACAAGGGTTGAGGGTTTGATGTAATCCCATGCAGACGCAATATCATAAATGTTCTCCAAAATTGTATAATTCCTCCCAAATTCTTTGAGATCGCAGCCTTCCTCGAGTTTTGACAGTAACAACTTTGTCCTGTATGTTCTCTTCATTGTTGCAATGACTCCCTTGTCCATAGGTTGTATGAGCGCAGTAACATTTGGGGGCAAAAACTTTGCGAAGAATTGCCGCCAGAATATTTAAGCACACTTGTACCTGGGTGTGAAGGCGCGTTGTGAATTAACATAACAGCCTTATTTGGCAAATTTTTTGAGTCAAGATGTTTACGTACTTGAAGCACAAAAATCTCTTCAAACCATTCTTGAAAAATCTGCTGGTTCATCCAACCTTTTTTTTGGCTGAAGTAATCAACTGGTAAATTTTCTGCTCTTGTCCCCTTAAAAGACCTTGGCTTCTTAGATTTACCGATTACAAAAGCCTAAGTTTGTGACTACCCGCAGCGTTGCTGCATGGCAAGATTGTAATTCTTTCCTTGCTACTTTTGTGACCTCCTGCCGCGTGATGTTCACTTTCAAATGCTAAAGTACGAGTGGGAAGACACTTCCAAAAAGCCCTGATTCATCAGCATTATAAATTTGTTCATATGACAGATCCTCAGACAACACAAACTCTTAAAAATCACGTTGAAAATAATTAGCTGCTTGCTGATCACCACTCAGCTTCTCTCCATGTAGACCAATCTCTCTAATTCCATGACGTTTCTTAAAACGATGTGACCAACCGGACGACGCATCAAAATTTCCTTCCAGGCCTAACAAATCAAAAATATTTTTGGTTTAGCTGCAATGGTAGGACCAGACACGGGGGTGCCCTCACTTCGCACCTGAGCTAACCACTCTGCTAATGGCGAGTCAAGTTTATTATAGGTGGGTTTCTTCATTGTTTTTCGTTTTTTCATCCCAGAAGCACTTTCCGACACTGATGCAAAGGCCAACAGTTTGTATTTTTGCTTTAAAACGTCTCGCACGGTTGTTTCCACGATCCCGTAATCCAAACACATCTGGTTCCTTAAAGCGCTATTTTCTATTTTTGAAATCATTTCAAGTTTTTGTGCAATCGTTAACACAACCTTCTTTCGTTTTTCATCCATTATTTATTACGTAATTTCAAGAACTAACGAAACACTAAACACGAACACTGACAAAGAAACATAAAAAACATCTGATCACTAAGCACTCTTACTGACAACTGAGGCCACTGGTAGGCCAAGAGGGTATAGAGGGTGACCTCTATACGTGAACTTCACAGAGTGGACTCCCCCTCTCGGGTCGTCAAGGTCAGTGATCAGAGGATGTACGTACTACATTATTTTCGATATTTGCACTGTAGGGCTTGTTGTATTTTCCTTGCTCTTGGCTTGGATAAAAAATTTAAATTTTTTTTTAAATTTTTGCGTCGCGGATGATCGGGGCTTTACTTATATGAATTATTATTTTGTATTCTTAATAATGTATTTACATAACATTAATACCTACATGGTCATGTGAAAAATGTAGTAAGTGAAAATAGTTTCCAGTTTTAAAGGTGAGAATAAAGAATGTCGCTTTTAGATGCTTAACAAATGGTTACGATTATATTTGGACACATAACATTCAATAGTTTTATGTTCACCAAGTTAACTATTACACTGGAGGACAATAAAAGTAATGCACAAATAAATATGCCTATAAAAGTACTGAAGTTTATGGAGGTAGAGATAGAGATGAGTAATATACATGATCACGAAAACAAAGCAGCAGGACAATTACATATGTATCTGTAATACGCCATATGGTCATCTTCAATTGTGCGTCGCATCCACTCACACTGCAATGCATGATGCAACATGGTCTGGCATGGAGTCCATCAGACGCCATATGTTGTCTTGAGGCAGACAGGCCCACAATTCTTAGACTGTGCGTTTCCAATCCCAGATACTGTGGNCAGACGCCATATGTTGTCTTGAGGCAGACAGGCCCACAATTCTTAGACTGTGCGTTTCCAATCCCAGATACTGTGGCATGGCGGCAGCTGGCATTTAAACTGGTCCAACACATGCTCGACTGGGGACATGTCAGGGTAATGGGCAAACTACGGCAATGTTTAGACACGATGAAGACAGTTCTGAGTGACCTGTACCTTATTGTGCTGTCGGGCATTATCCTGCTGTAACATCGCATTTCAAATCCCTGCCAGAAATGGGAGCAAATGGGGCAAAGGATCTTATCCACATACTGCTGTGCTGCCAATGCTCCACATTACACGACGAGAATGGATCTAATATTATAGGCTATGGCTCCCCAGACCATAATGCCTGCTGTGGAGGAAATATGCCACTCGATAGTGAGAATGGGATTGTGGCGAGCACCAGGGGCTCTCAACACCCGGGCGTGATGATCATTTGTCCCCATAACAAAGCCGCACTCATCACTAAACACCACAAATCCCCAGTTTGTAGTATTCTACATTGATCTGGCCTGGCACCAATGTAAACGGAGCTGCCGCCGTTTTAGAGTTAATGACCGCACACGTATTGGACACTCTGCAGCGCATCGGCAAATGGTTCGTGAGCACAAAGGATCCCTATCACTGGCCAGTATCTTGGACCAGGTCACCGTGGGATCCCTTCGTGCCTTGCGCATGATCCGTCAATACTCTCGACTGGTATTCGACCTCGTCCACCCTGAGCAAGTCCTGCATATGAGGGTTTGTTCACGTATCCACTGCTCCCAACAGTATCGGACCGTACGATCAGAGCGATCCACATAGTGGGCCATACGGTTATATGACCAACCTGTGGCTTTAAACCCGATTATGAGTCCTTCACCGAAGTCCGTTATTTTTGTAAACTGTCGTATTTGGCATCTTCCCCGCATTCTCTTCGCTCTGTACACTTGCTTGATATCGTCTGATGTTTCCCGCATTAATGCGGCTTCGACTACACACCAGTGTATACGACCACTGGTTGGTGCTTGCAGCATAAATACCGGAAGTGTGGTCAAATGCAAACACACCAACAGGCATGTGAATACCATCTATTCTTGCTATTTACATGGTTTCGTGGTTGTCGCATGGTTTATTCGTGGTGCGCTACTTCCATTGTCCGGCAGTGTATAAACCACCTACAAAACATTGCAATGTATTATCGTGATTTACAAGATGGTGGCAAACATTGAAACTCTTCTTCTCTAAACCCTGCATTTGCGTACTTAAAACAGATGCAGATATGTCAATGGTGTTAGGTAACATGAACTTCTTTCTGTTNCTAAACCCTGCATTTGCGTACTTAAAACAGATGCAGATATGTCAATGGTGTTAGGTAACATGAACTTCTTTCTGTGTTGGTTGTTTTTGGTTGGAATGAAGTTATTGTACAGTTTAGCGCATATTTAAACTCTCAATTATTTTAATGTCAATTTTGATGCACAGTTTTGGCTTTAAAAGTAAGCACAGATATGGTTTAGTCTACCGCGACAAGAGTATTTTTTTTNAATTTTGATGCACAGTTTTGGCTTTAAAAGTAAGCACAGATATGGTTTAGTCTACCGCGACAAGAGTATTTTTTTTTTGTGCGGAGATCTCTTAAATTTTGTCATAATTTTTGGATTTGTTCTACAATGTTGAATTATCTTCAGAATTTTATAAAATCCACAGAAATAACGAACGAGATGTATCGTGGTATGTTAATGTTATATAAAACTATTCTTTTCGTTTTGATCCAGTATTTCAATTTTATTTTCTTCTCTTTTTGAACAACCGTATACATGCTTATTAATTTTTTATGTTCACTGTAATTTTTAACACATTTATTACAAACTATTTCGAATAATTTTTGTTCTTTCGTTTAAACTAAAACAAGCATTGATAAATCTTTAATCAATCAAANTTACAAACTATTTCGAATAATTTTTGTTCTTTCGTTTAAACTAAAACAAGCATTGATAAATCTTTAATCAATCAAAAATAACTGTGTTTTCTAATAAAATAAATGCAATTAATATGTATATAAATTTATTAAAAGTTATATTTTTAATAAAATAAATTGTTATGTATATATTTTTATGTTTTATTATGTTTAAAATTTATGCATTATAATAATTAAAATTAACATTAATGAAAATTCTATATACATCTCCAGAATTTTATTGCATTATAAATTTTTATTGAGAATTCTGAACTATTCACAATTTTATCAGTATCAAGTTCAGTGTTCTTATATTTCGTTATTCTTGCTGGATCTTTATCAAGTGGAAATTAATCTGATGTAATTTTCGAAATAAATCATTTTCGATCTTAGTTTCATTAACATATATTTTCTTATTTCATTTATTANCTAAACCCTGCATTTGCGTACTTAAAACAGATGCAGATATGTCAATGGTGTTAGGTAACATGAACTTCTTTCTGTTTTGGTTGTTTTTGGTTGGAATGAAGTTATTGTACAGTTTAGCGCATATTTAAACTCTCAATTATTTTAATGTAAATTTTGATGCACAGTTTTGGCTTTAAAAGTAAGCACAGATATGGTTTAGTCTACCGCGACAAGAGTATTTTTTTTTTGTGCGGAGATCTCTTAAATTTTGTCATAATTTTTGGATTTGTTCTACAATGTTGAATTATCTTCAGAATTTTATAAAATCCACAGAAATAACGAACGAGATGTATCGTGGTATGTTAATGTTATATAAAACTATTCTTTTCGTTTTGATCCAGTATTTCAATTTTATTTTCTTCTCTTTTTGAACAACCGTATACATGCTTATTAATTTTTTATGTTCACTGTAATTTTTAACACATTTATTACAAACTATTTCGAATAATTTTTGTTCTTTCGTTTAAACTAAAACAAGCATTGATAAATCTTTAATCAATCAATAATAACTGTGTTTTCTAATAAAATAAATGCAATTAATATGTATATAAATTTATTAAAAGTTATATTTTTAATAAAATAAATTGTTATGTATATATTTTTATGTTTTATTATGTTTAAAATTTATGCATTATAATAATTAATATTAACATTAATGAAAATTCTATGTACATCTCCAGAATTTTATTGCATTATAAATTTTTATTGAGAATTCTGAACTATTCACAATTTTATCAGTATCAAGTTCAGTGTTCTTATATTTCGTTATTCTTGCTGGATCTTTATCAAGTGGAAATAAATCTGATGTAATTTTCGAAATAAATCATTTTCGATCTTAGTTTCATTAACATATATTTTCTTATTTCATTTATTANAATCTGATGTAATTTTCGAAATAAATCATTTTCGATCTTAGTTTCATTAACATATATTTTCTTATTTCATTTATTATGAAAATTCCAAATACATGTGAACAATTAATCATATTGCATTTTTAAACTGCTAAATTCGAACCAAAAATGTTATTCGTAACAAACTTATTTCTCTTAACAGAATTCGAGATATTTTATTGGTGTCTGACTTTTATATTCTTGTAAATAATTTTATTTCAATGGTAATTATACAATAATACCCCTGAAAGTAAATTTATTGCATTTTAAGAATTGTCATATTAAAATAGTAAATTTGATTTATATTTATTTTAAACCACGATGAATTTTGAGATTTCTATTAGACTGACTTTTTTCGAAACTTCTTAAATTTTCTTAAATAAAATGTGCTTTACAACTATAAAATACAATATTTTAATTTGTATAATAATACTTTTTAATTTTTTAAATAGTTTATACATTTAAATTGAAATGCTTTTTATTTTCTACTACAAATCGAGAGAAAAAATAATTTAAGCAATACCATTTATTTCCCATTCATTTTGTGATACATTGATTTATTAGTCTATAAGTACTATAGCTGTCATCTGTTTCATTCTCTGGCTCAATTGTATAATGACTACACTTTTTTTTGNTATTAGTCTATAAGTACTATAGCTGTCATCTGTTTCATTCTCTGGCTCAATTGTATAATGACTACACTTTTTTTTTGTTACAATTTTCACCAATATATTTACCACTATGTTCACAAAGTGGCTTTCCAAGATATGTTTTTTTTTTGTTAATACATAATACATATTCATTTCTCATATTAATTTTACCAATATATTCACATAAATTCACATTTNTATTAGTCTATAAGTACTATAGCTGTCATCTGTTTCATTCTCTGGCTCAATTGTATAATGACTACACTTTTTTTTGTTACAATTTTCACCAATATATTTACCACAATGTTCACAAAGTGGCTTTCCAAGATATGTNATCTGTTTCATTCTCTGGCTCAATTGTATAATGACTACACTTTTTTTTGTTACAATTTTCACCAATATATTTACCACAATGTTCACAAAGTGGCTTTCCAAGATATGTTTTTTTTTGTTAATACATAATACATATTCATTTCTCATATTAATTTTACCAATATATTCACATATATTCACATTTATCTCCACTGGGATTCTTGTAACAACAAAATATACCTGTGATGATTCAACATATTGCACGTCTCTTGTTTTCTTGTTTGAAATTAATTCATCACGACAATGTGGTGAAATAGGTCTTAGGAGTTTGCATTTTGTAATATATTTAGCTCGCTCAACCACCTTTGAAAAATTGCGTATTTAAAGAATTTTTAAATTTTTTTATATTTATTAACAAATAATACACTTTAAATGTTAATGGTAAGCAAAGCTATGAAAGCGCCCTTTGGACTAAGCACTTCGTATGCTTTTGAATTTGTATTTGAAACCATAGTGTACTTTTTATAAAAAAAATACTGAAAAATAAATATTAAATAAATAACTATAATTTTGATGAATATCATTCCTCAAACAAGATAAATTTATATTTTATTATTTTTATTATGTTATAAANAAAATTGCGTATTTAAAGAATTTTTAAATTTTTTTATATTTATTAACAAATAATACACTTTAAATGTTAATGGTACGCAAAGCTATGAAAGCGCCCTTTGGACTAAGCACTTCGTATGCTTTTGAATTTGTATTTGAAACCATAGTGTACTTTTTATAAAAAAAATACTGAAAAATAAATATTAAATTAATAACTATAATTTTGATGAATATCATTCCTCAAACAAGATAAATTTATATTTTATTATTTTTATTATGTTATAAANAATAACTATAATTTTGATGAATATCATTCCTCAAACAAGATAAATTTATATTTTATTATTTTTATTATGTTATAAATTTCACTTATATAAATTAATATTAGAATTATGAATGTGGTTATTTTTTTATGTGAATATGATTGTATATAAAAAGGTTACAGTGGGAAAACTGTTAAATAATACTGATATGTTTAAACTATATTTCACTGATAGATATCGATAAAAAAGATTAAGCTTTTCAATTAAATACTGTGGGTGGTGTGGAAAACATATTTAGTGTATATTATATATAGAATAAAAGAGTAAAACTATATTAAAATACGTATAAATTATTGCTTAATCTTACAAATGGTAATGAAATGCACGATATAAAAATTTCAGACAAATTAATACGATTTGCCTATATTATTTTATGTGAACATAGTTATGACAGATGCATTGGTTGTATTTGCTTTGTTCCATTCCTACATTGTAGTTAAATAATTATATATGCATTACTTTTATGCAGCATTTTTCTTAATAAAGAGTTATGAAAATATATGGAATTTACAAAAAAAAACCAAAAGCATATGCATTTTCATAATTTGATATGTTCTAAATTTTAGCATTTTTTTCATCAATCGTTTATTTAATACTTAATTTTTGTTAATTTAGTTTTTGTGGTCTTATCAAAAGTTGTGGAAACTTGGCGATTATTTATTGTAATTTAAGAAATTTTAACTTTTAGCTTTTTCGTTAATTTTCGTGTAATTACATATAAATACACATATTTTTGTAAATTTTTAATGATTTGGATTTGAAAGGAACACATCAATGTGGTAGAATCCACATTTTGTATCTAAACATTTTTGATAAGTTGAATGGCTGAAAACCAACCATTTGATCAAATTAACGAACGGATGATCAAACTAGCAATGCATGTACATATCATTTTTTAATTAAATCGCATTGTGAAATGGTGTATGGTGAAATAATGATTAAAGGGCACGATATAAGAAGAAGGCTATTTAAGGCTTTTAAAGACCAATGTAATGTTGCAGTGTATAGTGAAACTGAGCTACTTCGAGTTAATGTTTATAGCGAACTCTATTTTAGAGTCTTCGTTCACGAAACATTACACCATTCGGTTCAGAACCTTATGGCCAATTTTAAGATGCCTAAATATACTTGATTTCTAAACCCGACCAATCTCAAGATGCTTAAATTTGTCTGTGACACCTACATTTAGAGGTAAATGCTTTTGCTTTCAGGTTCCGAACACATCCTAAGTGCTTTAAAGAATGGCCAGTATTAGAATGAGCTAAATACTCTGGCAAAAAAAAAGAGAATTAATAAATGCAATTGATGAAATAATGTCGTCAAGCAATTAAAAAACAAATTCAAGGAGTCAANAAAAAAAAGAGAATTAATAAATGCAATTGATGAAATAATGTCGTCAAGCAATTAAAAAACAAATTCAAGGAGTCAAATCACTTTAATCCTATTGATGACGAAGTTGTGTACGAGAAAGAGTGACCAGCCCGTCTTCCTTTCTAAACAGCACGCGAAAAATAACATAGTTAATTATTCGGAAGGAACAAGGTGACTAGAAAGCAGTCGGCCTTTCAAAGTCAAATCAAGACGTTCGAAATTGCCGATTATTATGGTATCAAAACCTCTCAGGGTTTCTGGATTGGTGAGAATCGAAAACGAAACCAGATTAGGAACTTCATGAAGTGGGAGCTCGCACTGAAGTACGAACTGCCGTTCCTATGAAACTATGAAATAATAATACCTAATAAATCAAATTCAAGACATTTAACAAAGTTTTATTAAAGTATGAAAAACTTGTCTTAAAGATAGATAACATATTAGAGTTTCGATATACCCATGAGGAATTTTGATATCCCAAAATTTGAAAACAATCCAGCCTTCAGTAAATGTATATTCTCTCTATGAGAAATAACAGGTCTACCTTCTGCTAATCATACAAGACGAAAGGCCAATCGACGTCAATCAATGCTCGTTATTGTTAAGTCAAGTATTTATTTAGCGTAATATCAAAGAGTACAAAAAATAACATATTTCCATGTGAGAGGTACTTACAGGTCTTCTATTGTAAAGAAAAATTTAGTGACCATGATCATTAAGTCAGCCAATTTGAATTGAAATGCAAAAGGCCAGTGAGAAGATATTTAATATCTACAATCATAGTTTACATTTACCATTAGTTTTTTGTGGCAGATTTTAAAAGCCTCAAAGATAAATTTACAGCTACTAATTCAAACCTAAAATGTTCTAAATGTTAAAATTTCAAAAACATAAGCCAACTAGCTATTCATATTGTACCAAATGTAGTGGTAAATATTACAAATGTCCAGTAGATTAATGATGTGAGAGATGCACTAAGAGTCATCTTGAAAAACTGATAGAATAGTCAAAGGCATTTAAGCATGTCTATGCCAAGAACACTGGAACGAAAAACTGTATAGTCACAATCAAGAAGAATTGAAAAATGCAGACTTCCCACATATGCGAAGATCTCAGAGCTATTACATGGCTTATGAAGAGGTATTTGTTGGATATGAATATTCATAACGAATGTTATGGGCCACTTGATTGTGAATGAAAACTGACAAAAGACACAATTAAAAGTACCAAATGACTTCTAACTCAGCTATCCTAACAAAAGCATCAAGAAAATCAGAGATCATGATCATGTTGCATGCGACTACAGAGGACCACTGCGATCCCACTGCAATATAAACTACAGATACCTCAAGTTTTTCCAATCATGCTCCATAAGCTGTTTGGCTATGATACTCATGTACTAATTAAGGAGTTCGGAAAGTGCAACGGTTATAAACAATGAGAAGTGCATAAAATATATATAAAAAGTCTAGACAGGACTAGGGTTGAGATAATCTGTACCTTCAGAGAGGAGTTCAAAGAGGCTAAGAAGTTATTCAAGAGTAAGTAGCTGTATTTAATCACTAATAACATACTTNCTTCAGAGAGGAGTTCAAAGAGGCTAAGAAGTTATTCAAGAGTAAGTAGCTGTATTTAATCACTAATAACATACTTAAAATACTAAGATTTTGAGGGGTTTAGGTACTCGAATTCAAACTTGGAGGTATTTAAAAAGTACATTAAAAAACTTACCAGACTACAAAGAAGATGGTTTCATATGGGAAGTCCACTAAGAATACTCAAGAAAATTGCATGACCTACACAGAGATTTTCTTCTATGTCCAGAAGTACGAAATAAATTGCTAACAATACTACCGAACAAAAAGAAATATGTTTTCCACTACAGGGCCTTAAAATTATGCTTAGAAATGGTCTTTAAGCTAGCTTACATTCAGAGTTTGTTTAAGACTCATACAGACAAACAGGCTAAAGATTTACATTATTCTAAAAACTGAGATGGGGAAAGATGCTCAGGATGATTTAAATGACTTCTGCAAGCTGATCGTTATATATTCGGAGTATGAGAATCTAACATTATAAGTCTATTCCAACCACACAATGATCTTCAGTGAGAATATGGCTGCAATTCATATGTACAAGCCAAAGTTGATGTTAAACAAACCAGTCTATATTGAGTTTCCAATCCTAGATCTCCAAATAACTGATTCACTAGTTTCTATACAGTGTCGTGATACTTAATTGCAAAGACAATATTGAGCTGTGCTAACAGGCCACAAACTCATTCGTTTATCATATTAAAATCATGGACTTGATGACAAGGAATCAATAATCAGTAAGTTTAATCCCAGCAAACAACCTTTATAAATCGACAGCATTCTTTTAACAAATGAGAACGTACTAGGCAAGATGAAATATGAGTGCACCGGAAAAATAATGACAGTATTGTAGGCTACCCTCGAAGATGTTTTATTTTAAGGTCGGCGACATGGAACACAAAAAAAGGGATTAACAAGTAAGTTGACAGCGGTAAGATTGCCTTTAATGACTACAGGGGATGTCTGCTTCAAGAGGAAGAAAAATAAATGTCTAGAAAAATAAATAAGTTATGTTCATTCTAACATACGATGTGCACAGTTGAGATGAACATGGTTGCTCTGAAATAAAAATATTATGACCGATTCGTCTAACAGGANAACATACGATGTGCACAGTTGAGATGAACATGGTTGCTCTGAAATAAAAATATTATGACCGATTCGTCTAACAGGAACACCCTAAGGCTCGAACTAACACATCCGCACCAACTTTTGTAATATGTAATTTACGTACCTTTGAATTCAATGGTGATAGTAGTTTCTGTGAAACTCAGCAGTTTCACATGTCGCTTGTTTCTATCGCATGTCTGTGAGCACAGTGAGAAGAGAAAATGGATTGACGATTAGTAATCAATGCACTTGATGTAGTCAGGTTACTTCACCTGAAATCACGACATGAAGTGCACAATGATGGTGGTAGCTCTTTGGAAGACGAGTCGTTTTCATGTTGTTATTTGCATCACAGATAATGAGCTAATATAAAAACCTGTTAGAATGTGGCAGTGTCGTATTGCTAGGTCAAAGTAATGATGGACAATTCGTTAAAAAAAATTTAGACACTCCATGGTTGAAGAAAGATAATGGAAGTAGCCCAAAGAATATGGAATTTAAATCATAAAACAGCTCATGTGACCAGCGCACTCACAATATTTGATGATAAAATACTAGACTTTATTANTGGAATTTAAATCATAAAACAGCTCATGTGACCAGCGCACTCACAATATTTGATGATAAAATACTAGACTTTATTATTAACAATTGTCTTCCGAGGGTGAAACAATTATGCTATTGTTTGCGNGCGCACTCACAATATTTGATGATAAAATACTAGACTTTATTTTTAACAATTGTCTTCCGAGGGTGAAACAATTATGCTATTGTTTGTGGAAAATGTAACACCCAGAAATAATCGGCCGAATGAATCTAAACTCGGAGAATGTGTATAACAGTGTACCAGCAATAAGTGAATACGATTGCAGAGAAATGGTTTATACTTAGACCCTGTAGCGCCCTCTCTTGTGTGACCAGAAAGGTCCATGTTATGCCAAGATCATGCATTGAAGAGCCGTCCAATGAAGTGAAAGCAAGTGCCAGTATGCCTCGTCGACATCAAAGGGCACCATATGCATATGAGTGAGTTAGAACGGGGCAAAATGATCGGACCCAGGAAACGGATTTTTCATACCATGACATTTCGACTCGTAAAGGGCATGCTGCTACGGCAGTGATGCGTGTGTGGAACCAGTGGATAGAAAAGGGTCGTTTGCAGTGACTTACTGGTAATGGACCACGCAATGCGACCACAGCACAAAATTATCACCATCTTGTCCGCATGGCCGTAACAGACCATACAGCCTCATCCACAGTGTTGGCTTGGCACTGGAGAACTGCAACGGGTGTGGATCTGTCAACATCCACGGTTCGACGCCATCTGCTGCGGGTTGAACTAGTGGAACACATGCCATTGCGTCCGCTTCATTGTCCAGAAACCACAAACGTCTCAGACTGCAATGGGCACATGAACGCCGTCGCTGGTATGTCGATTGGAAAAATGTAGTATTTTCGGACGAGTCCCATTTCAACGTATCCTACAGTGATGGCCGCATATGTGTTAGATGCTACCGTTGTGACCACAATCGTCACGGTCCTCCAGCAACCACTTTTGATGATTTTGTGGACTCGCATACAACCCGCATGGAGGAAGATTCCTCAGGAACATAGCCAGCTTCTCTTTAATTCAATGCCACGATGTTTAGGGGTTCTGATTGCAGCACATTGGGGCTTCACAGCATACTGGATTCTCAAGGACAGAGATCATGAACAGTTTTGTAATCCTAATCAATTGTGTATTGTCATGTACCTAATCTGTTGTATAAAAATCTTTTCAATCACCGGTATCCTTCTTGGTATTGCATTTTTCACAAACCTTTGTGAATGAGAAGCTAATGAAGAGGCGCCTCAAATTAAAGACATAAAGTAACATTTAAATCATACTTTAGTTTGTAGCGAATAATAGAGAATATGTGACCGTTTTCAAAAGAAACAGCACACTACAATTAAATGTTAATCGACATGCAACACGCAAGTTTGAAGAGGCAATATATAGGTGGGCAAGTGAAGCAACCAGAATTATAGGGCTTGTGAACATTAAAGAACCCATATATGTTATTGATAATTTGAAAGGTGATTTTTAAATAACACCTCGTCGCATAACTATGCTCCAAATAAAGAACGACAATCAAGACGAAAAGGAGACAAAAACATTTTATCATTCGTTTTTGAAATCTAACAAAGCTGTCCATCAAATGTTTTCGTGGAAGCCTGTGTGAGCAGAAATACAACGAAAAATCTTAAGTGTTTTGCATCAGTTTTGAATGTAAGTCTGTTTGATAAGTACCACTAAAATTGTTGGGAGAGATTTTCGTGGCTCTGGAAACGAGCTCTTGAGAGCACTAACTTCGTGGTTCTTGGTCTGGACACAGGATGAAAGAATACTTCATTATGTCTCCAGGGGAAAATTGTTCATTTCAAAATCATTCCAACAAAACCTACGAAATACAAACCCAAGATGTTTGGTTTTTCAGACAATATATATTTACGAAAAATGATAACTGAATACATAAAAATACGTTCCAGTATATGACAGCTAAAATTAGATGACAGAACATTCATTCTGAAAATGCTATCTGTGAAATACAATCAACTGTCTACAGAGATATATAGCTCGACGAGTATCTACGCATGACAGAATTCTGGCTAGCATTGTGATGAAACTGTGCAGAATATCCAAGGTGGCATCTAGTGGCTTTCAACATTTACACTCTTTGCAAGTGTGCAATTTGTGGATGTTCCGAGATGGCATTTATTACTAGAGTATTTTGCGTCATTGTTTATTGCTTTAATAATTTTACAGAAAGCTCTTTGGAAATTTGCACACATTGATCAGTCGTAATTAGGTTACAGAAGTCAACAGTCCTGTGTACGTCATTATTTGCTTGCAGATCCGCTCTTTACGCTTCGAAGTGGTCAACTGTGGAGTTTTACTCATAAACCAATATCACCAGTGAATTAGGGGTATGAAAATTGCATATAAATGAAGTTTGGTACGGTTGTACTTGTTCTTGTCCAAATTTATTCCTTGTTAATAAATAAGTATAGAATCTACCTTGTGAATATAACAAAATAACAACTTAATCCAATAACAGAAGTTCCTACTCATAGAATATAAGACAGACTCAGAATTACTGAGCCTTAGACTCATACTAGTGGCACTCAAGACTCATGCCCATAGAACCTATAACTTACAGAATCTAAAAGTCAGGCTCATTTATGCCAAGATTCAGACTTAAAGAAATTATTTTCATTTATAACTCATCGAATCTAGTGCTTTTCAATAGTCAAATACAATATGTTTGAATGTTTCAGTTTCTAAATGGTTTGGACTGGTTTTTTATGTTACAAAATTTTTTGTACATAAATTAACATTTACATAAACATTTTCTCAATTATGAAAATAGTTATTTTTCTTATTCATTAGAAAATAATACTTTTTTGGTATTCATGATTTTTATAATTTGGTATTTTATGGTGTTCGAAATCCACTTAGTTGGCACAGAAAAAATAAAAGTGCATTAAATATATAAAAAATATTATTTCACTGTTTCAATTAATGGTAAATTTAATATGAAGAGCTTTAAAATAATTAATAAAACAAGATGTTTGGTAAAAGAAGATTTTTCTAGTTCTTTTTCATTATCACGAGTCAAATGTAATCAAATGACATTATGCCCTTGCAATTAACACAATCCTTTAAATGACAGAAGGGGTTTTTATGTTTCACAAAATACACATAATTAATATTTTATTAATGATGAAAATTTAATTGAAATAGTAATGTCTTTAAACAATACTAAACAAACTAAATAAATTGAATACGTATGTTTGTGTTTTTGATTANAATTGAAATAGTAATGTCTTTAAACAATACTAAACAAACTAAATAAATTGAATACGTATGTTTGTGTTTTTGATTATACAATGGTACCAAATCAACCAAATCTTTTTGTTTGAAAAAATTAATAAATTTGAAAAATGGTGTATTATTGGGAAAAATATTCCTGATAATAAAATTAATATAATCTGCTCAAATAATGTTTTGCATCAAATAAAAAGTCATGAATGTTCCAACTTTATTACACGGAATGCATTCCTAGAAGAACGTTTACACATTTTTCTAGTGTTATGTCGGAATGCATGTTTCCTACATGACTGTAGTTCACTTTTGGTGTGCTGTCTCTATGACCTATGAATGTTAGCTTGTTTTCATTCAGCGGTGTGGAGTCTATTAGTGAGGGCTTAACTGCAGAAGTGATATGCAACGTACTAAGATTGTTTCTCTCGTCCAAAGTGGTGTTAAAGTATGTACGATTGCTGAAACTGTGGATGTCACAAAGTAATGTGTCTAGGATCAGGAGGTGACACATATAGACTAGTAATGTTAATTATCAACACGATCTGGTCGCCCGAGAGTCACAACACCTGCTCAGGACTGCTGTGTGATAATCAGTTCATTCAGGAGCAATACCTCAAGAGCAAGGGAGATGTGAGATCGTCTCCGAGCAGACTCGGGTGTGCAGATCTCTTACCAGACTGTGCGCTATCATGTTCGAGAGGGAGACCTACATGCTAGGAGACCCACGCGACGACCTTATCGCAACAGGCAACATCGGCAGAATAACATGAAATGGGCACGGGATCATCAAGAGTGGACAGGTGAAGAATGGACCCATGTTCTGTTCACTGATGAGATGAGGATTTGTTTTAGGCCAGAACGCAGAAGGTTGAGGGTGTGGAGAAGAGGAGGTGCATAGGTAAGGCGCCGTGCTGTGTAAGAAGTCCGTTCATACCTTGGTGGAGGAATCCTGGCGTGGGCAGGTATCATGATTGGACGTCGAAAGCCTTTTGTTTGTATTGATGGCACAAGTGCAGCTTGGCGGTACATGACAGATGTCCTTCAGACTGTTGTGCATCCGTACCGACAGGCATTTGGTAAAATTTTTCTGCTGGCGGATAATAATGCCCGCACACACCGTACAAGAGTCTTTGTTCTATACTACCAGCAAGCCGGTATTCAAAGAATGAATTGGCCAGCAGTAAGTCCAGACATGAACTGCAAAGTGCATACCTGGGATATTTTGAAAACTGCCATTTAAGACACTATCAATAACCTAACAATGTACAGGAGCTGATATTGGTCGCACAGACATAATGGGACAACGTGCCACTAGAGCGACTGGATAACCTAATTCTCAGTATGCCTCGGCGCGTCAGGGATTTTGTGAGTTTTCGAGGAGGTTACACAAGGTATTTATCCATGTGGTGAAAGACAATAAATGAGATGAGAACAATGTTGATTCCCAAACAGATAGCTAGTGTATTTTGTTTATTGTTATGATACAAAATGAAACTTTCTGTAATATATGAGTTATTTTGTAAAATATGAAGGGGAAATGTTGTGCACGGTATTTTTAATACAATATACACTGAAGAGTAAAAACAAATTGGTACACCTGCCTAATATCGTGTAGGGCCCCCACGAGCATGCAGAAGTGCCGCAAGACGACGTGGCATGGACTCGNTGGTACACCTGCCTAATATCGTGTAGGGCCCCCACGAGCATGCAGAAGTGCCGCAAGACGACGTGGCATGGACTCGACTAATGTCGGAAGGTACGCAGGAGGCATTTCACACCATGAATCCTGCAGAGCAGTCCACAAATCCATAGGAGTGCAAGACATCCCAGATATGCTCAATGTTAATCATGTCTGGTGATTTAGGTGGCCAAAGAAAGTGTCTAAAATCAGAAGAGTGTTCCTGGAGCCACTCGGTAGCAACTCTCGACGTGTGGGGTGTTGCATTGTCATTCTGGAATTGTACACGTCCGTCGGAATGCACAACGGACACGAATGGTGCAGGTGATCAGACAGGATGCTTACGTATCTGTCACCTGTCAGAGTCATATCTAGACGNACAACGGACACGAATGGTGCAGGTGATCAGACAGGATGCTTACGTATCTGTCACCTGTCAGAGTCATATCTAGACGTATCAGGGGTCCCATTTCACGTCAAATGCATACGCCCCATACCATGACAGAGTCTCTACCAACTTGAACAGTCCCTTGTTGACATGTAGGGTCCATGGATTCATGAGGATGTCTCCATACCTGTACATGTCCATCCGCCCGATACAATTGGAAACGAGACTCGTCAGACCAGGCAATGTGTTCCCAGTCATCAACAGTCTAATGGTGGTGTTGGCGGGCCCATGCGAGGCGTAAAGCTTTGTGTCGTGCAGTCAACAATGGTAAAAGGAGTGGGCCTTCGGCTCCGAAAACCCATATCAATGATGGTCCGTTGAATAGTTCGCACACTGGCACTTGTTGATGCCCCAGCATTGTAATCTGTGCCAATTTGAGAGAGTGTTGCACGTCTGTCACATTTAACGATTCTCGTCAGTGGTTATTTGTCCCGTTCGTTCACGATCTTTTTCCGGCCGCAACGATGTCGAAGATTTGATGTTTTACCGGATTTNGTGGTTATTTGTCCCGTTCGTTCACGATCTTTTTCCGGCCGCAACGATGTCGAAGATTTGATGTTTTACCGGATTTCCGATATTCACGGTACACTCGTGAAATGTTCCAACGCGAAAATCCAAATTTTATCGCTACCTCGGAGATGCTATGTCCCATCTCTCGTGCGCCGACTATAACACCACATTAAAACTCACTTAAATCTTGATAACCTGCCATTTTAGCAGCAGTAACCGATCTAGAAACTTTGCCAGACGCTTGTTGTCTTATATAGGCGCTGCCGACCCAATCGCTGTACTCTGATTTATTCCATACGTCTGTTATTTGCAAACGCATGCCTGTCCCAGTTTTTTTGGCTCTCCAGTGTATATCTGATTCAAAACTTTGTTTAAACCGATTAGTATTTTTTCGCTTATCATTTATGAGATCGGTATTTTATTATGTCCTCATTATTCAAATATCAAGTATTCTGTTATATATTCTATTCATATTTATTATGTTTTTTGTTTTACATTTTGTAGCAGTTATTAGAAATATTTGAAGTTTATGGTAAACATAAAATAATAATAATGGTAATAAATATAATGTAGATGATTGATAATGATTTTTATATTTCTATAATATATACAATAAGAATGTCTATAATGAAATTTTGACAGACTATTTTTATAAGAAAATGTTAAAAAAATTAACTTATTAATATTCGGAGCTCTTAAAATTAATAAAACTGTCTAGAGAAAAATGTTATATTTAAATTTATTTGCACGCGATTCATTATTCTTGCTACACTATTAGTAATCGAGAATGTGTAATATTTATCTGTTGTATTTAGTGATAATTAAAAAATATTATAATTTAAAATTTAGTTTTGTAAAAAAACATATATCGTATCATAATTATATCATATTAAATTATATAATTATAATATTATGAGCGACTGCTTCATCTCCATGTTATCCCCTCCCCCATAGGCAGGGCCAGCATAGTTATACAAGGATGTCAGCATTGGTACCCGCGGATGGGAAGGTGGAGGCACCACATAGGCCAGGCCGCGATAACGATAACAGGATAAGCGTCCCTCCCGTCACTGGAAGAATGAACGACTTTGAAACATTGCGCAAATTTTCTGGTCATTGTTTCCCTCGGCGCGGCTCGAAGTGGGAGGAACACTCTGGGCTAGAGCTTCTATCTATGTAAGATGCGGTGTGTCTCTAGGTAGGCAATGTTAAAGGAACGACAGTTCCCGATGAGTGTGATCATCGGACGATGGGAGACGTTGCAGTGACCAGCGAGTGCAGTGTGCGGCCATCGGGAGAGCAGATACTGAGACTGATCGGCTAGACTATATGAAAGTGGGACTTGATGCATGGGTTGTAGACATTTCGAATGATGTATACGTATTATTGCAGTAAACATTTTGATCACTAACCAGTGAATATTAAGAGATTGTAGCTAGTACATAATGACACTGATAGTGACTTTAATAATAATTGAAATTGGCATAAAAAGTGTGCACACTGATAGAAATAATTAAAGTTAATAGAATGGATAGGAAGTTTAATTTCGTAAATAATTGCTGTGTTTGTATTTTATATAATTGTATACCTTTAAATTATGAAATTAAAATTAGTCGTTTTATATTTTTGCAGACCTCCATTCATCACGAACTATAACACAATGTATTTAAATTGCAAATCTAATATACAAACCAGTCAAAATTGTGTAACCTATTAATAATTTCCTGAAAAACATAACTAAACAGATT
>NQII01000708.1:693762-708114 GCA_002778355.1 Clitarchus hookeri
TTTCGACATGATGAAAACTTGTATTATATCAGAACGAAATAAGGGGGGGGGGGGTCCCTTACAAATAAGTTGTATAATAGAATCTGATTTAAATGCCACGATATTAATAATAAAACATTAAATAAGCAAGGCATATGATGAACGATGTTTTTCTTTGATAGTTCATTTTTGTAAATTTGAACATTAACAAACTTTTGTAGTTTTAAAAACATGGGAAGTTCACAATATGTGTGAACAATGAAAATTAAAATTAAGTGGAGATGGCCTGCGGAGAGGAGAAAGCAGAAACGCCATGGCCGTTCTTCGGTGAACGTGATGGAAGTCACGAGTACCCGTCACAGCAACCACGTTAAACTGCGAAACTGCAGTGTTCCCCATACTACAGGTCGGTATTGACTGGTACTCATATAACAGTGGTAAAGGGAAATGGAAGTGCCAAATTGTTATCGGCGATGTTGGGAAACCGGGAAACTTTGAAATGGCGAAACGGCGACCTCTGGAAAGGTCGGGCACGGATTAATACAAAATCACCATTACTGGGTCAGGAAAACAGTAGAACACCACTTACCCTNTCTGGAAAGGTCGGGCACGGATTAATACAAAATCACCATTACTGGGTCAGGAAAACAGTAGAACACCACTTACCCTTAACGGAGTTCGAAAACTACACTTACATAACCTACCAACATTAAACTGCGCTGTAGCACATCTAAACTATACACTGAGGCAACAAAAGTCATGGGATACCTCCTAATATCGTGTTGGACCTCCTTTTGCCCGGCGAAGTGTAGCAACTCAACGTGGCATGGACTCAACAATTCGTTAGAAGTCCCCGGCAGAAATATTGAGCCATGCTGCACCTATAGACGTTCATAATTGCGACAGTGTTGCCGGTGCAGGAGTTTGTTCACGAACTGACTTCTAGATTTCAAACCAATCGCGAACAGTTGTGGCCCGGTGACATGGCGCATTGTCATCCATAAAAATTCCATCGTTGTTTGGATACATGAAGTCCATGAACGGCTGCAAGTGGTCTCCAAGTAGCCGAACATAACCCTTTCCAGTCAATGATCGGTTCAGTATGACCAGAGGACCCTGTCCATTCCATTTAAAAACAGCCCACACCATTATGGAGCCACCACCAGCTTGCACAGTTCCTTGTTGACAACTTGGGTCCGTGGATTCTTGGGGTCTGCGCCACACTCGAACTCCACCATCAGCTCTTTCCAACTGGAATCAGGACTCATCTGACCAAGCCACGGTTTTCCAGTCGTCTAAGATCCAGCCGATATGGTCACGAGCCCAGGAGAGGCGCTGCAGGCGATGTCGTGCTGTTAGTAAAGGCACTCGAGTCGGTCTTCTGCTGGCATAGCCCAGTACAGCCAAAGTTCACCGCACTGTCCTGACGGACAAGTCCGCCGTACCTCCCACATTGATTCCTGCGGTTATTTTAAGCAGTGTTGCTCGTCTGTCAGCACTGACCCTTCTGCGCACACGTCGTTGATCTCGGTCATTAAGTGCAGGCCACTGCGTTGTCCATGGTGGGAGGTTATGCCTGATATTAGGTATTCTGTGCACACTGTTGACACTGTGGATCTCGGAATGTTGAATTCCCTAACCATTTCCGAAATAGAATGTCCCATGCGTCTAGCTCCAACTACCATTCCGCGTTCAAAGTCTGTTAATTCCCGTCGTGCGACCATAATAACATAAGAAACCTTTTCACATGAATCACTTGACTACAAATGAAAGCCCAACCAATGCACTGCCCATTTATATATTTTGTACGCGATACTACTGCCATCTGTATATTTGCATATTGCTATCCCATGACTTTTGTCACCTCAGTGTATGTTGAGAAGTAAGATGAACTTCCATGAAACTACATCTTGGTTGCAAGAGAAGTCTGGAGTTGCGCATCGTCAAGTCCGATGCTCACAGCTAGTCAGTGGAATGAAGAATACCGGTCGATTCGTGGTGAGCGCTTGATACAAGCACATGGCTGAGCTTGGTGTTAAGAATACACATCCTGAAAGAAAACGCGTGTGCAGTTAGCTGCCCGGAAATGCATTGACAACTTAACTGAAGCACATTTTGTGAGGCTGCGAGGTCGGAAAAACGTGAATGTAAGAAGGCCCTCAATAAGTTAAAATGAATGTAATTCACTGAGATAATTATCTCTTTCAAAATCAATCAATTCTAAATGAAATAAAATAATATCATCAATATAAACTAAGCTAATATAATGAAATTGTTCAACGCTAAACATGAAAAATAAAAAAAATTATTTTAAAACTTTTTTTCGAAGGTACAGAGTCCCCCTCCCCCCTCCCCCCTCATAAAGTAAGCAGATGCTAGGGTGTTTCTCTTCATACTTATTCTTTAAAAAAAGTTCAGTAACACAAGGTATTGATCATTTTGAAGTTTATGTTAGACTGTATAAACTTATTAGTAAACAAGTACAAAAGCATTATAACATGCAAAAGAACAATGAACAATACATGAGACAAATAATAATCATTTGAAATCAATGTATGTATATATATTACACTATACAGTCTTTAAATTAAATTGGATACCTGTTACGACTCACAAACATGATGAGAATGAAAATAACGACAAGTGCACTGTTAATATTTAACTTATTTCATAATTGCTTATAAAATAGTGCCTAGGCATTTGGTAAGGGATTTGCTCCTTAAACTAGCATTGATTTGATTAGTTTTATTTTACTTAGCTTAGTTTAGCTTAAATAGGATTATTAGCTTAGAGAGCTTAGTTTGTTTTGTGAGCTGCAGCTATAAGGGGTAAATGTCACAAGGAAAGTAACTAGCCAGGTAGATGATCACTCTACATGACCACCTAAGTGACTATACGCAATTTTTCGGGCTGACTAACTTATTTTAGGTTAGGTGAGGATTTCTTTAACTGGGAGATGTGGGCACGACCCGCGAATTTCACGTTTACTGGGTCGCAAAATGAAACCTTATCTGGTGTGAGAAATCTTTGAATTTTGTAAGGAACATTCCACATATGGGCGAGTTTAGCCGCTCTCTTCTCGATGACTTTACTCAATGTGTGTGCTCGGCACAGCACGAAATCTCCTACTTTAAAGGGGTTCTGTCTTCGATCCTTATCGTATATTCTTTTTGATATGCCACTTGACTACTTTAAATTCTCAAGAAATCTTTTCCAGATCTCCTTGATGTCCTTCGGATCGTCTGGTAAAATATCAGCNTTGACTACTTTAAATTCTCAAGAAATCTTTTCCAGATCTCCTTGATGTCCTTCGGATCGTCTGGTAAAATATCAGCTAATGACCAAAGATTGGAAATAGGTGTGCTTGGTTTGTAGGTTAACATGAATTCAAAAGTGATTGTTTTGTGTCCCTGACGTCGAGCATAATTAAATACCATTTGTAACCATTCAAGATCTTCGTCCCACCTATCCTGGCTCTCAACATAAAAAGCAATAAGTGCTGAATTGAGATTCCAGTTGAAGCGCTCTGCATGTGACGGCTGTGGATAGTAAGCACCTTACTATCCACAGCCATCACATGCGGAGCTCTTCAATAGGAATCTGATATGTTGGATACCATGAGTGAAACACATGTTTTTGAAATCCATAGACTTAAACTGTGGACCATTTTCTGAGAAAAAAACTCACAGAATTCCAGACATTTTGAAAATAAAGTTCTTTAGTGCAAACATTGTCGTCTCTGAAGTTACCTTGCATAGTGGAATGAGCCAAAAAAATTTGGTAAATTCATTTATGCACACCAACAACATTGTATTCCCTGATTTCGAGCAGGATAAAGGACTGACAAAATCAATAATAATCTTCTGTAAAGGTCGCTCTGCAATTTCAGATGAAAGTAAACCCAGTTTAGTATCTTGCTCAGGTTTGCTTAAAGCACAAAATTTACACATTTTCACTCTTTATGAAATGTTCTGATANCCAGTTTAGTATCTTGCTCAGGTTTGCTTAAAGCACAAAATTTACACATTTTCACTCTTTATGAAATGTTCTGATACATGCCTTTCCAGAAAAAAAAAACATGTGCCTAAAAGCTTTAATGGTTTCATACTTACCGAAATGAGCTCCCAATGGGGATGAATTAAATTTTGAAAAACTCTATCACGAAGATTTTGAGGTAAGACAATTTTATGATATTTGGCGAAACGGGGTCTGGAATGCAAAACACCTTTCGANTATCACGAAGATTTTGAGGTAAGACAATTTTATGATATTTGGCGAAACGGGGTCTGGAATGCAAAACACCTTTCGATACCTTATATTGCTTAGGTGCGGTACCGTTTTGAATTTTATCCATAAAGATGGCAATCAAAGGATCAGATTTTTGATGAGTTTTAATATCCCGAAATGCCTAAGAGAAATCGGCCAGCAGTGCGCTGCAACGATTGGGTTCAGGTTCTGAAGAGGTTTACTCTGGATAATTTTAAACATGTGTGACAACGCATCAGCATCTATGTTCTGGGTTCCGCGAATATGTTGGATTTTGAATTTAAATGATGATGTTTTGATTACACGACGATCTAATTTGCCAAGTTTATTTGGATGAACAATTAAACATGAAAAAGCTTGGTTAACTGTAGCCAATAAAATTCCTGGTGTTCTAAAAATTGTCTAAATTTGTCTGTTTCGAAAACAACTGATAAACATTCTAGTGCATAGGCTGACGACTTCCTTTCCTGATGAGTGAGTGATCGTGAAGCGAAAGTGATGTGTTTCTATTGACCATCGATTTGCTGTGATAACACAGCTTCAAGTGATGTGCTGGAAGCGTCGGGTGAATACTGAATGGTTTCAAAAAATCAGATGTTCGAAGAACTGAGGGATTAGCTATTGCTTCCTTCAAAAAATCAAAAGCATCCTGTTGCTCTTTAGCCCATACAAATTTTGCTCCCTTTTTCCTTGATGTGTTTAGAGAGACTGCATGTTTGGCAAATTTTGGAATGAATTTGGAATAGAAGTTAACCATGGAGATAATTCGGGAAACGCCTTTTCTATCTTTGGATGAGGAAAATCTCTCAAAGCCTTGGTTCGTTCTGGGTAAATTGAGACTCCTTTTTTTAGAAAATGTATGGCCAAGAAAATAAATTTTTTGAAGTGCGAATTTCACCTTTTTTGAGATGGTGGTAAGACCTGCATTATGCAATCTGTTAAGAACTTCTCTGAGATGAGCTACATGTTCCTCAAAACTGTTTGAGTACACGACCAAATCGTCGAGATAGTTGTACAGAAAATTGAATTTGACATCGCCTAGCACCTGATCGAACAGACGAGTTAGAACCTGGGCTCCTGCAGCAAGACAAAATGGCACAACAGTGTATTGGTACAGGTTCCATGGAACGCAAAAACCAGTAATATGTTTTGAATTCTTAGTGATGATGATTTGATGATAAGCTGAATTTAGGTCAAAAACACCAAAATACTTGGCGTTGCTAAACCAATAGAAAGCAGAATTCAAATTTGGAAGTGGAACACATTCAATGTAAATTTATTTGTTCAAACGGCAGTAATAAATTACCAAAAGATGATCATTACCTTTAGGTACTAGACAGGCAGATGAACTGAAAGATGATTTGGAGGGTTCAATGATTTTGGTGTCCAAAATATCCTGAATTTTCTGTCGGAAAATTATCATTTTCGGTCTTACCAAACCGTAGGGATGACATTTCACAGGTATGTTGTCAAGGAGTTTAAACTCGTATTCAACCAAATTTGTGTGTCCTAGCACTGTGGCNGATGACATTTCACAGGTATGTTGTCAAGGAGTTTAAACTCGTATTCAACCAAATTTGTGTGTCCTAGCACTGTGGACAAAACATCTGGAAAATCTGCAAATAGATATTTAATTGCTGGTTGTTTTGCACTATCTAGATTATTAAAATCAGTAAAAATTTGATTACTTGCGACTTTTGATACTTTTACTTCTTCACAGTGTTGTGATTATGAAGCAGAAAATGGAATTATCACCTTGTGATTAAATTTAACCATGAAACATTTTGCTTTCAGATCAATAAGCATGTGTGGCTTAGTAATGAAATCTGCTCCAAAAATAATATCTGTCTCCAGATCATCGCACACAAGAAATGGAAAAACCCATGTAAACAAATCAATTCTGATTTTCACTAAAATTTCTAGTTGTATTAGCGATGGCTGATCTGAAGCTTCAACGCAGTGTAAATTTATTGGCTCAGTACTCTTAATGAATTTTTTTCCTTTAATTGTTTAAAAACAGATCCTGACATTAGAATACGAACTGAACCTGTGTCGACAAGTCCATTTATACGTAAGGAACCAATGTGCATGTTTAGATATGGTAAAAATGGTCCTGTTAAAGGCACAATCTTGTGACACCTTCCTTTCCTTAGGTAATCTCTTCTCTTACATTTTCTACATTTTATGTCACAAAAATAACTCCATGTGTTCCTTAGTCATCAATCATAAAGGCACTGTACACAAAACATGATGTGTCAACTGGTTTGACAGGAGTGACTTAATAAATTTTTTTGGAAAAGCATTTATTTTAAGAAAGATTGTTATGTTTGGGTGGCCTAGACTTCCCACGTTTAGACCACTGCCTTACAAGTTTTTTGTTTAGATTCTTTTTTCTCCTTTGCTGCCAAAATTCTGCACTCAGACCTAATGTGACCAGGCTTTTTACAAAAAATAATTGGTTTTATTACCTTTTCTCTGGTCCTTAGGTATGAATTTCGTTTTCTTATCACCTTGGGATTGTTCAGACACCGTCTTAGGACTATGGTGTTCTGGTATAAAATATTATGTGGATTAGCTTATGAAGTAGTGGTGAAATTTTCCTCGGGATTTGTCTGCAAAAGCAACATTGGAGCACAAACGGTCCAAGTCTGCAAAAGACTGTTGTCTGGGTGCGAAAAAAGCATGTGAGCACTATGCGGGATTTAATTCATCTAAGATGGTAGAGACTATCTCAGCCTCAGAAACACACAATTGCAAAATCATTGCAGCTTCTTTTATTTCTGCAATGTAATGAGCAAGAGGTTCGGAGTATTCTTGTAAACGATTGAGCAATTCCAATCGAATGTTGAATAAAAGTCTGGCAGGGATGAAATAATCCAATATATTCAGGTGATACTGGTCAATGCTGTAATTATTGCTTGTGGCAATA
Source organism: Clitarchus hookeri (assembly GCA_002778355.1). Taxonomy (NCBI): domain Eukaryota; kingdom Metazoa; phylum Arthropoda; class Insecta; order Phasmatodea; family Phasmatidae; genus Clitarchus; species Clitarchus hookeri. Next base: position 700,937 of record NQII01000708.1, read on the forward strand.
GTGGTTCTATCTCTTAAGGGTGAATGGGTGAATGAAAAATTTATTTTCAGCAGCTTGTTGTCAGATATGTTTCCTTTTGTTTAATTTTTATGAGTTCTCTCAAAAAATTGCGAAGCTGTGGAATACTGAGACCGTCAGTCTCGGGCAAATTAGGAAGAACTCTTTCAAGAGGATGCGAAAGTTTGTCAAAAACAGAAAATGATGTTTGGGGGCTTGGGAAGGAAAGCTGTTGGGAGTGGGGAAAGGGTCGAGAATGTAGGGTGGTAAGGTGGGCTGAGTGGGGTAGATGGACTGTCAAATGTATGCCAAAATTTTGTAAGTGGGGAGGGAAGGGGTTGGAAGGGTTGTGTGAAAGGATGGTAGGGGTGGGATCTGTTTTGTGAGGGGTAACAGGGGTGGTGTTGTGATAGGTTGCATGGGAAATTCGTACTGGGTCTTGGATACATGCGTTGAGAAGGCAAGGGCTGGCCTGAGAAGGGTTGTGGCTGTTTTATGAGGGGGTGAGAGGAGGGAAGATGTGGTTGGGTAGTCAAAGGTGTTTGTGAAGCTTGGGGAGTGGTTGTGAATTGGACTTGAAATGCCTGGCGAAGAGCAGAAATTTTTTGTGTAATTTGGGATACAGGTGATGGTTGTGTAATGACTGTGTAAGTGTGTGAAATGTAGGCGGACACTACTGTCATAGTAGTCAGGATACTCTCTGCTCAATTGGTTCACTTTTACTTACATTACTAGCAATACCGATGAATCTTGTATAGGGTTGTCTGGAATGTCAGAGCATAATACAGTTGTGATGGGTGGTGTGTGTGGCAGAGAAGATTAACTTCAGTTCCCTTATTGTAGTGACACAGGGTTTAAGCCCTGGAGGCTAATAGTTCGTGCAGACATTTTTGAAATATTTAAAATTTTCCAAATCATTGGTTTGATTGGAGTTGGTGTTGGGTTAAGCTGAAGGCTGCGTGACAAGTATGTTGATGGGTTAATTGGCCAGATCATTTAGCAACTACTTTGTTTGTTTTAAATTATTGAGCAACTTGGTTACCTCTTGAATGTATAGATCATGCATACCATCGTGTCCTAATATATATAGGATGGCAAATCTATGGAAGACATGGTTGAGCCTAGTACGGCACCTACTTAGGCCCGTGCTGCTGAGAGTAGCCCATAGTGAAAAAACTGTTTTACTTAAATGTTTAGCCTTTTCAACGCAAATGCTGAACTTTTCCATCCAATCTATGTTATTCAGATTAGCTATAGAAGACTGGATGCGATCGTTAAATGCGAAACGCATATTTTTACACAACATTGGCACACANTATTCAGATTAGCTATAGAAGACTGGATGCGATCGTTAAATGCGAAACGCATATTTTTACACAACATTGGCACACATCACCTCATGCATCTATGTTCCGGACTATTAACTCATATTGGAGTTCGTAATGGACTAATAGTTTCAGAACCATAGTGTTAGCCACTTTAAAAATGAATAATGAAATCAAATTGTAATGAAATCGGACTACAACCCCTGTAAAAACACGTGAAGTGTTGTTTACTAAGGTTAACACTAATATCTATAGTTATGCGTTCATAACTAGCTATATTATTAATTAACAACATATTTGAGAGAAACACCTCAGTTAATTTTTAATGATCTCTTATGACAAAACATTTGGGGGAACATAGAGAGAAAGAAAATACGTGTGTAAAATTATAAACACAAAACACGTCACACTCCGCCAAGATGTCCGCTCAGGAGGTTAAGCGAGTTACAGTGAATAAAGAAACGCGACGCGGAAAATGGCGAAAAAGTACAAACAATAATGTAACACAATGATGAAAAATAAAATGTAAAATATGTTACCTGTTTCGATGCCGAAGAATTATATTCATTTAACCCACATTTGTGAATTTTACTCGTGAAATTTTACTCGTTGTTAAAATAAGAATGTAACACAATTGCTGTGGCTGTGTGGATTATAACCACGGTCGTAGGTACCAGTGTACTATACGAGCATGCATGTGTAGATTGTAACCACGCTGATAGTACCTGATTGCTAGGCTTTGTTTTGCTTATTTGTCTGCTACCATAATGACTGCTACCAAAAATAAATAAAGTATTCAAAACATATGCATGCTGGATACAAAAGGCCAATAGTAATTAATGAATAATGATAACATAAGATTAATATTTATATATGATCCAGAGGGAAGTAAAGTAAATAATTCCACGAGCAGTGCTTAGATTATTTAATACATTTAAAATAAATAGGAAACATTATAATTTTTTCTAGCATAAGAAAGTGAATATGAATGACATGATGAAAACTTGTAAAATAGCAGAAAGAAAAAAGGGGTCCCATTACAAATAAGTTGTACACTATATTCGTATTTAAATGACAGGATATTAATAATAAAACATTAAGTAAGCCAGGTATATAATGAACAAATTTTTTCTTTGGTAGTTCATTTTTGTAAATTTGAACATTCACAAACTGTTGTATATTCAAAAACGTGGGAAGTTCACAATATGTTGGTTCAATCAAAATGAAAATGAAATGGAGATGGCTGGCGGAGAGGAGAAAGCAGAAACGCCATGGCCGTTCTTCGGTGAACGTGATGGAAGTCACGAGTACCCTGTCACAGCTAACAGGTTAGACTGCGAAGTTGCAGTCTTACCCATACTATAGGTTGGTATGGACTGGTACTCAGAAAATAGTGGTACAGCGAAATGGAATTGGCAAATTGTTATCGGTGATGTTGGGAAACTGCGAAACTTCGAAATGGCGAAACTGCGACCTCTGGAAAGGTCGGGCATGGATTAATACCAAATCACCATTTCCACGAAATTGGGTCAGGAAAACAGTAGAACAACACTTACCTATAATGGAGGTCGAAAACTATACTAACGTAGTTTACCAACCCTAAACTGCTTTGTAGCACATCTAAACTACATGATGAGAAGTAAAATGAACTTCAACGAAACTACATTTTTGTTGCAAGAGAAGTCCGATGCTCATAGCTAGCCTGTAGAATGAAGAATGCCAGTCGATACACGGTGAGCGGTCGATATAACTACGCGGCTGAGCTTCGGTAGTTGCCACTAGATGGCATAAGCTTATCTAAATGGCAGCTTTCGGTGCGTTTTACATCTAGTAACAGCGTGAAAAAATATGACGCGATGTAAAAATTAATACACTTAAAGGAAACTGCAAAAAAAAAAAAAAAGCTTGCAGCTGGATGCGACAGCGACACAAAACATATGTGGTGTGTTAAGAATACGCATCCTGAAAGAAAACGTGTGTGCAGTTGACTGTCTGGAAATGCATTGACAACTTAGCTGAAGCATATTTTGTGAGGCTGCGAGGTCGAAAAAACGTGAATGTAAGAAAGCCCTCAATAAGTTAAAATAAATGTAATTCACTGAGATAATTATCTCTTTCAAAATCATCAATTCTAAATTANGAAAGCCCTCAATAAGTTAAAATAAATGTAATTCACTGAGATAATTATCTCTTTCAAAATCATCAATTCTAAATTAAATTAATTAATATCCCCAATAAAAATTAAGCTAATGTAATTAAATCTTTCAGCACTAAACATAAAAAATTAAAGAAATTATTTAAAAAATTTTGAAGTGGTACATCTGGCCATATTAAAAATCCATTGGCCAAGTAAACTCTGCTATCCAATTCAATTCTTTCCTTGTTCTACTTTTTCGAAAACTCAGTTCTATTCTCACATCCTTGCATATTTCCAAATTGCACGACCTCTGTATCAATGATTCACTCATTAAGGAAATTTATTCCCTGTAGCTTTCCAGCCCTAGGGCACTATCTTCCATGATNGAAAGCCCTCAATAAGTTAAAATAAATGTAATTCACTGAGATAATTATCTCTTTCAAAATCATCAATTCTAAATTTAATTAATTAATATCCCCAATAAAAATTAAGCTAATGTAATTAAATCTTTCAGCACTAAACATAAAAAATTAAAGAAATTATTTAAAAAATTTTGAAGTGGTACATCTGGCCATATTAAAAATCCATTGGCCAAGTAAACTCTGCTATCCAATTCAATCCTTTCCTTGTTCTATTTTTCGAAAACTCAGTTCTATTCTCACATCCTTGCATATTTCCAAATTGCACGACATCTGTATCAATGATTCACTCATTAAGGAAATTTATTCCCTGTAGCTTTCCAGCCCTAGGGCACTATCTTCCATGATGTTATGCAACCTCTTCATTGTCAACTTACTCCACCATCTGAGAACCNTTTTTTTTTTTTTTTTTTTTGTTTAAATCCAGATTTTGTGTTAATATGTAATCTTCTCCACCTACTTAACCCTTCGTTTCAGATAGTTCTGTTGTAATTTCATTACCTGTTGTCTGTAGCGGTACTTATTTTCTTAATCTTGAAATTATAATGATAATATGTTGTCACAGTAAGATATAACTTGTTTTGTTATGTGGGCTCCTAGTATTTTATTTTATTTTTTCGCTACTGCTATCGCCTCATCTTTGCAGACCCCACATCCTGCTTTCAGGGATGAAGTGTGTGTCGTGGTTGTTGGAACTCCGTATTCCATTTTGGGAATAATTTTTGGTGCTTTACCGAGTTTTCGTGGCAAAGTGCCCCTGGTCTTGGATAATATAAACATTTTTCTCGACTATAATATAACACAAAACATATCTTTTTAAATCAAAATTTGTTTTAAAATGAAATGTTTTGCTGTATCTAACATGTCGACATTTCGTCATGTTCACACTTCAAGAATTTGAGCTGTTTTCAATAATTTATTAAACATATTACGTATTTGCTAATATATTTATTGATGTAATGACAGATGTTTATTTCTGCACAGTAATATTATTTTTAATTTTGTAATTTGTGTTTAGTATACATCTCCGCAATCACTTCGATATCCTCTTGCGGTACTTCCTTTCTTTTTCGTGGACATTTTCTAAAGCATGTAGTTGCCTTTGTTCAACTTGTAAATATATATTTCTTCATCATAAGATGAGTTAATTTATCCGCAGTTTGTGTAAGTGTTTTTGTTAAGGTATTTTTTTGTTTCGCGCCATTTATATTTTGGTTTCTGTCTCGTAGCATTTATTAGCCATTGGTTAATATAATTGGCGGCTTCAGTCGTGGGACTCCTATAATGCATTAATGGTCTGCCTTTGATGCTCGTCTGAGCTATGTGCCCTTCTCGGGATCGCAGTCATGCCGTGACTTTCGTGATGCTTACCACTTCTTGGCTGCATCATGGTTTCTCCAAAAGGAATGATGACCTATTAAACTTTCTTTGGCGAACTTGCATGAAGCTTATTTTGTGACGTGTTCTGGACTGATGTGTTCTATAACTACATAAAAAACTTTTTAGNGGCGAACTTGCATGAAGCTTATTTTGTGACGTGTTCTGGACTGATGTGTTCTATAACTACATAAAAAACTTTTTACAAATGAATACTTCGAAATTTTATTATGTGAAGCAAAAGTTTAGAAAAAATATTATTAGCAAAACAAACAATTAGGTTAATGTATGGGAAATATTTTTTCTCACAAAAAAATATTTTTGTGGCTACCCCTAGTATATTGGTGATGGACTTCTAGTAGTAAAAATTATCAAAGTCAAATAAAAATATTATANGGCGAACTTGCATGAAGCTTATTTTGTGACGTGTTCTGGACTGATGTGTTCTATAACTACATAAAAAACTTTTTAGAAATGAATACTTCGAAATTTTATTATGTGAAGCAAAAGTTTAGAAAAAATATTATTAGCAAAACAAACAATTAGGTTAATGTATGGGAAATATTTTTTCTCACAAAAAAATAATTTTGTGGCTACCCCTAGTATATTGGTGATGGACTTCTAGTAGTAAAAATTATCAAAGTCAAATAAAAATATTATATATCATAACTAATGCCAAAAACTATAAAATACTCATCATCCTTCATTGTTTCAGAACGTTTAATTTATATACATATAATGTGAATATATATTTTATCTGATACAGTAATTATTTTTATACCAGTCTGCAATTTGACTTGTTCATTTTCATGTGTATTATTTTTACGTATTTTTAATCAAGCCGGTAATTAATGTTAACCTACAAATAATGTGAGTCCAGTGGCTTCAGAACTTCATTAAAAAAATAAAAAGTATTTACAATAAAGTGAAATTGAGATGAGGTCTGTGCATAACCACAGTCATCATAATTTTACATATATTTATGTAAGGGCCGAACTAGGACAACTTACCCTGCCTTAGTTTATCTCTCGTCTTGTGGAGAGCTATTATTTACTATTCAAAGATATAGATTCCCCTTCTTCCTTCGTGTACCATCTCGTTGTAGAAAGGACGAGCGCTTAGTGATGCTGACGATTCTGCCACGAAACTTGGTGTAGTTACTGGTTGCCACATCAGTAAGCAATCCATCGGGGTCATTTCCGCCCTTCTCAAGTTGCCCAAGTCGGCCATCGTGAATGTGATTGTGAAGTGGAAATGGGACGTCACAACTACAACAATACCACATCCGGTTAAGCTGTATGAGTGACTGTCGAGCATTGAATAAGGTGGTACGGGAGCATTGCATGTCATAATATGATACCATCACCCATGAATTTCACAGCCCCCCTAATTTTGACTATTTGCCAGGAGTTACGAGGACTGGGGTCCAAAGCTATGGTAGCTGCCCATAAACTGTACAGTTCGCCTGTCAATGCGAAGCGCCGCGTTCGGTGGTGTAAAGAGTGTTACCATTGAAATGTGGACGACTAGAGGTCCATGATTTAGAGTGATGAATCAAGCTATTCCTTGTGGCAGTCCGATGGGAGAGCTTGGGTTTGGCGAATGCCGCGTGAACGCTACATGTCAGCNAAGCTATTCCTTGTGGCAGTCCGATGGGAGAGCTTGGGTTTGGCGAATGCCGCGTGAACGCTACATGTCAGCATGTATAGAGCCCACTGTGAAACAGGGGCGTAGCTAATTTTGTGTACTGTATATAGATGGCTGGGCCGTGGGAAAAAAGGGGGGGGGGCATCGCTCGTAATGGGGCCTATGTGTATACCACACGCCTGAAATCTCGATTGAAATGCGATCAAAGAATATACTGATAATATTTTTTAAAAATAATGTTGGGCTCACAGCTCTGCGTTTTCATTTTAAAAACCT
>NQII01000709.1:0-29100 GCA_002778355.1 Clitarchus hookeri
ATGCCTGTGCCACGCGTCCACCACAACTGGCCGAATATTAAAGTGGCGTACTTTTGCAGCACGCGAGGACAAAATATTGTGTTTCATTAACTTGCACTGCTCATTTCAGTTATTGGCTACTGTTGCATTTCATTTAAAGCACACAAGAATGATTTGCAATATCTTTTAAGTTTATGTTAATTTATAATGTAACATCAGGCCATGAACCTGCGATAATCATCGGTGGCCTAATATTATTGTGAGCCACCGTTTACACACACACACACATATATATATGTGTGTGTGTGTGTGTGTGTGGCTCACAGTAATATTAGGCCACCGATGATATATATATATGTGTGTGTGTGAGAGTGTGTGTAAAATGTCAAGGAGGAAAATTTGCAACATTCTAATGTGAGCTGTACAATTTAACATGGGTAAAATAGTTGTATGCTGGCAGGGTGTAGTTAAACTGATGAATGTTTCAAGGACATTGGCCAACATATGTCATTATAACATTCACTTCGTTGTTCCGTGTACAGCAACACACCAGACAGTATCCTGTGCGCCTGGAAGGTTGCATGTTAAACATATGTGCATGCACATACAATTATTTGAGAGGAGTCGCAAAGTAGGAATTCATGAGGCGAGGTGGACATATCGACAGACTGTTACATGTGTTTGTCATGATTAGAGATACTGGTTTATCGAGGGAAAAATTGACTGATTGATAATATCCAGTATACTGTATATTCGTCTGACGTATTTCTCTCCTTATTGGATGACTCCTGGGTGTCTTCATTTCACTGGGCCTATGAGATGTTTAGTACTCCATTACTAAAAAATAGTGGTTCGTCTATGTACATTTAAGCTGCCTCAAAAATATTTCAGCCAATCATAATAGGAAAAGATACAATAGTGGTTTTTNTTCGTCTATGTACATTTAAGCTGCCTCAAAAATATTTCAGCCAATCATAATAGGAAAAGATACAATAGTGGTTTTTAAATTAGATTAACGCGAAAGGTTTTCGCTATTTGCCAGTGTCTCTAGATCTGATGAATCTGTAGTGTGGCTATGTTATCAACGGTGGTCGGTTGAAGATGCTCAAACCCATATACCAGGTTCGGGATTGCAGNATCTGTAGTGTGGCTATGTTATCAACGGTGGTCGGTTGAAGATGCTCAAACCCATATACCAGGTTCGGGATTGCAGCATATTACAAATGCATATCAAGGTCGGCACGTTTTTAGGGCAGCGCTGGAAGACCACACCACATACACAGCAGAAATCAGAGCGAATGTAGCACCAGGGGTGTCCACGTGCACCATTGGGAACCATACTTGCAGCAGGACTACAAGTATGTATGTCTTTGGTAGGGCTTCCTACTCTACCATAACACCATCTTGCACGTCTCATGTAATGTCCTTAAAGGATCGCCTGGAGAATGGAATAGCGCTGTGTTGTGTTTAGCGATGAGATCAGGTTCTGCCTTCATGCAAGTAATGGATGTTTACATTTGAGACGTCGACCTGGTAAGCATCGTCTTCCAGAATGTATTCGCCCCTGGCATATGGGNGTAATGGATGTTTACATTTGAGACGTCGACCTGGTAAGCATCGTCTTCCAGAATGTATTCGCCCCTGGCATATGGATCGAACTCCTAGCATCAAGGCATGGGGTGCAATCAGCTAAAATTTTCGTTCATAATTGGTGTTTGTGGAAAGTCAGTTAAACAGTGGTCGTTACGATGTTTGACCTGTTTTGCTGCCATTATTTCAAGAGGAAGATCATGCTCTGTTTCAGTAGGTTAATGCTGGTCCATGTGCTGCTACTACTCGACGTGCTATTCGTGGTGTTTGACAACTTCCCTGGCCAGCACGATTCCCAGACCTCTCTCCCAGTGAACGTCTGATCCAGTCTGTACGGCCTGTCTTTACGACCTTGCACATTTGCGACAACAGGTACAGGAGGCTTGCAACATTAGAACTCAGGATGATATTCGTTACATGTACGTTCGTCTATATGCGAGAGTACACACCTGTGTTGATGCCCGAAGGGGGTATCATGTATAGGATGTGGCGCTAAGCACATCCAGTACTTGATTTTGTCTGTATTGTTGAATATGTAACATGTCATAAACTATATTACCAGCAGGTTGAATCGTGAATAAAGTGACATACAGGTCACAGATTTGCAATTTATTTATTCGGTGTGTGTACGTGTATATCTCTAAATAGCATAAAACAAAGTCGCTTATCCGCGTCTGTCTGTGCATTCGCTTAGTACTTCTAAACAACATGATGGATTTTGATGCGATTTTCAAAATCATTTAGAGAATATCTTGAGGAAGGTTTTAGTGTGTAATACATTTATATTTAATTTAAGGATAGTAGAGAAATGTCAAACCGTTTGTAATCAAGTCTTAAAAAACAGCTTTTAGGGCGCTTGCATGGCTTTTGCTGACTAAACCATAAGATATACACTGAAGAGCCAAAAAACTTGTATACCTGCCTAATATTGTGTAGGGCCCCCGCGAGCACACAAAAGTGCCGCAAGACGACGTGGCATGGACTCGACTAATGTCTGAAGGTATGCAGGAGGCAATTCAAACCATGAATCCTGCAGGGCAGTCCAAAATCCATAGGAGTGCAAGGTGGCAGAGATCTCTTCTGAACAGCACGTTGCAAGGCATCCCAGATATGCTCAATAATGTTCATGTCTGGTGATTTAGGTGGCCAATAAAAGTGTCTAAAGTCAGAAGAGTGTTCCTGGAGCCACTCTGTAGCAACTCTCGACGTGTGAGGTGTCGCATTGATATATACAGTTTCCAATGTAACCGGCATTAAGAAACTCAAAATGTAACAGTGCTGAATCTGTGATTTGTATTGATTTTGTTAGATAGTTCCATCTGCCTCAAAGAAAAAATATATTNAATGTAACAGTGCTGAATCTGTGATTTGTATTGATTTTGTTAGATAGTTCCATCTGCCTCAAAGAAAAAATATATTTGTTTAGGAACTGCTATTTCACTTATTAACAATGTGTTGCGTTTACTGTTATCACCTAAACATGTCATATCTGTATAACCTAAAAATATAGATATACAAGAGCTGTACGTACTTCGCGAACGCCGGGCCGCATGGATTTGTGAGTGCGCGTGTCGTGGCAACGTCGCGCCAGCAAGTGAAAGAATGGTCGACTGGGTCAACTAACTAGTTCGAACATATAACAATTCTGTCTCATATAAGTTGGCCAGATTCTGACAGGTTTGCGAAAGTAGCACCTATGTTTACACCTGACTACATCAGACTACGTATCCTTCCGCCATCAGCTGATCGGCCACATGGCAACGATGTTGTTTATTTTCATGCTGCATCAATGTTTACTTTTCGTTTGTGTATCCTTTCGCCATCACCTGGTGCGTCAAGTGGAGGCTGTATTTTTTATCAACACGCTGTCAGCTAATACACTTGTCATTGTACTCTAATGATAAACAAATTTTCAGATAATTTAGACTGACATATGTCTAAAAAAAATTATTAGGTTATAAAAGTAATAGTATAAAACCTTGCAAAAAATTTAATATTTGATAACTCTTTTTTAATTTGTCCGAGACAGTGAATTTGGGATAACATTTGCGAGACGGTAGTTGTAGCTATTATAACACGTTGGATGTTATAGCTATTATATTCGAGTTGGAAATATGTGATGTGGAATGACGTTAGAATTGCTTAAAAACTATTCACGCATGTCCCACTTTCTTCGGAAACAAGGAAATGGGTTTTCGGAGAACAATATGGCGTATAATTGATGTAGACGAACGATTACCGGCCGAATCGAAATTACTAGTACTCAAAATCGCTGTACACGATATATGTTACTTTAAAAATTATGCAGAGCNGACAATATGGCGTATAATTGATGTAGACGAACCATTACCGGCCGAATCGAAATTACTAGTACTCAAAATCGCTGTACACGATATATGTTACTTTAAAAATTATGCAGAGCTCGCGAAAAAAAACTATTGGTATCTGTTCGTAAATTAATTATAAATTGCACACGAACGCTATTCTTTTCTGGCTGGTAATACTTCGGAAAATATCCGATAGATGGTGTGCACAACATGTCAGAACGACGTCTGAGCTGCTTGCTTTGCTCAATAGATCGCGTATTTTCAAAGTTGACTATTCTTCTATTACTGGCTCTGAACGACACACATTTGAAATATATTTCGTCTAATTATTAGATACATAATTCAACAATATAAGGCAATATTTCTGTATGCTTTTGGAATTAAAATGAAGCACGAATGGAAAGCAAGATTGGAGAGGAGGGTAGGACTTGAAAAAGGTTTTGAAGTTGCGTTTCATTAGGATACGGATCGTTTTATTGTGCATTTCATTTTGAACATCTATACATTACTACTTTATCACGAAGTTTAATTTGTAACACTAACAACCACTGTTTTGTGACCTCGTAAAATAAAATGTATTAATTAATATAGGAACTCTTTTTTATCGCGTATTTTCTGCTTGTCTAATGTGCGTCGGCAGTGTACTCATAATAGCCAACATAATATTAACTTTTGTTCGTTTGTGCATCAGCTGATACAGGATTTTGTAAATGGAACTTTGTTTGTTTCATATACTTCAAGTTGCCACTTACTGGCTGTCAGAATCTGGCCAACTTATATTAGGCAGAGAATGCCTGGTCTCACTCTGTCCAATCCGTGATAGTGCGCCATGGACAACCATGAACCTCGGATGTTCGGTCCGACGTTGCGCACTTGTTAAACTCATATGAATGAGCGAGTACCGTTTAGTACCACAGAAACGAGCCAGTAAACTTGTGACCTTGAACAACTCTATTATCAACATATTTTTATTGGCAAATACATCAGCATTAACTTACTAACTGAAACATTTTTTTTTTTATAATATAAATGTTATTTAATTTGCATACACACTACCACTATAACACTGTACATTATGAAAATAATAATTCTAGATTTAAAACCATAAAACTTTAGGCAGTCATCAAGTTCTTCTGTGTCGAAATGTATATTCAATAAAAGTGGTTACACAGCGCACAGCAGTTGTCGAAGCAAACAAGATTGTATGTCCGAATTCGTCGATTATGGGGCCAAGTAAAGTGCAAGAAACAAGGGTGCACCTACACTGGAATATACGTGAATTCGTTCACGACCGAAATAGAATAATGAAGTGTTAATGGAGTTACGAATATTATCAAAATATGAACTGCATTTCTTAGATTTTCGCCAAGGTGCATCATGTAATTCCATGTTTATAAAATTTTAAAACATTTCGAAGCTGCAATTACTGGATAAAGACTAAAGGATTAAAAAATTAATGGATAGGAAGCGACTTTTCAGTTTACAAACTGCATTAACACGGGCAATGTTTTTACCTGGTACTACACTATAAAATTATTAACATAGGTTTTTTTAGGAATACAAACTAGTATTGCAACAAAACTGCCCACCAATTTGTGAGAAAAAGTCTTAACTTAAAAAATCTAGCACTTAAAAATTGTATATCTGTAACCCATGTTCACACTATTTCCACAAACACTCCCAAATCACACTACGAGTATCAAAAGAAAACAAATAATGGCGATTGCGACACAGCTTCCAGAAGATAAAATGTTATTCAAGTTTACACGTACTTTACGCATATAGATTTATTAATATGTGTACAAATGCAACAATAACATAAAAACATTAAAAAAAGATATTTGTAAAATAGCAAAAGACTAAAAAAATTAACGAAATGATTTACTTTTAAGAAAAAATAACTGTCTTGACTTAACAGTACACAACTACAATTTATGTTGCAGTTACGTTACAGAAAGCCAAAATGTACACATTAAGATGACTGCAATATTGGTAACATTGGGAACATTGCCACAATGTTTCAAACAGACTAGCAACCAAATTGAAACAATACAACGTTGTATAGACTATTCACAGTTAAGTGAGCACTTATGAAAGCCCTCTCATTTGGAATAATAGTCAATAAATGTATTTTATTTTAGCCTTAGATGTTAACTTCCGAGTACGGTGGAACTCATATACATACTGTGTATATTACTTACATGGCAGTATTTATTTATAAAGATGGTTAAAAGATAAGAAATCGCTGAAAGAAAAAGTAACAAGGGCCTCAAAAGTGCTCACTTTACCGTGAACAGCCTATAGTAACGTTTCTGCCACCAAATGTGCTGTATGAACGAGCTCTTGAAAGATGTGCCATTGAAAATCCGGCAAGCCACGTGGTTTCAACAGAATGGTGGACCACCGCTCTTTGCCCATGCCCTCTGTGGTCATCTTGATGAACGATTCGGGTGACGGTGGATCGGCAGTGGTGGCCCAATTGATTGGCCTGCACGTTCACCAAATTTGTCTACATTGGATTATTTCCTGTGAGGCCATTGCCATTTTTGAGAGTCTGCTTTACGAGACCCCGGTGGAGTCCCAGGACGATCCGCTGGCGTGGGTTATGACAGCGGTGGATGTGCGACTACCGGGTGTTTGTGAGCAAGTGTACTTGACCATGGTAAGCAGGCAAAATGTTTGTATGGAAGTGGGCTGTCGCTATATCGAGCCTTTCTTGTAAGTGGATGCAGAAACGCTGCAACAACAACATACGTCCTCTGCTCATTGACGCAGCAGAAGCAGGACATGTCCACATGTGGTGGTGTTTGGCTTATAGTGGGGAAACTGTATGTTTCCGTACATGGGTTCGTATGAAAAATGTTATCTACCCGATTCTTCCAACTGTACAAGCCCCCAATGTGAGTGATATAAATTGTGATACATTCTGTATACACATTTTAATGCATTCACAAAACATAATAATTATTTACTGTGTACATGAATTTAAGTCCAGTGACACTGTGATATGTGAAACTGTTGAAAGTAAACGCAAACAAGAACATAGTAATGCATGCATTTCTTCGTATAATTATTAATTCGTTTATGTTAATATTCTTATGAAACTGATGTGCCTTTTTGTGTTATGCAGACTACAACTTTGTTTGACAAACTAGTGATTGTAAACCGATTTCCAATTGAATGATGCTTAATTAATAGGCTCGGATTACTAAATTGTCAAGTGGAACATGGCCTCAGTTTTAAATGTTGGGTAATTTTATAATTGTTGTGGGTGTCAACTAGGTTTTCATGTAGCTTCCCTACTACTCACAACATGTGATCAGTGCATCATGATCCAGCTATTACTTTATTTATACTTCTATCCCAGCAACAACATTTTGTAAATGTATAGACCACCTTACATAAACAAAATGTGTTTCATTATGTATGAATTTCTGTGGCACTCTGTTTAATAACATACAAATAGTACAGTTACATCTCGCAACCTAATGTTTTAAGAGTATGTTTATATTTCCCATTGTCTTACCTCACTGAATGCAATATAATGCGTTGCAGATGAGACGCAATTACTGTAGATGCGATTTTTTGTATAAAAATATATCTTTGGTTAGGTTGTCATGCATTCAATGGGAAAAATTGAAATACACAACAATTACCGGTGAAAATGGACGACGATCTATTTAGCATACCTATTGCGTATTTCATTTGTAGTGTGTGATAAAGACTGGAAAAAAATTAAAAATTCAAACACAGCTATAATAAGCACGGGCTTTAATTTTTATGTGTTGTGTTAATTTATGAGTTCTTGTGACCAAACTTTATATATTCAAATATTCAGCATGCAATAAAAATTACATTAACACAACCCATTTCTACGAAACCAACATAACCCAACTCTAAACTGAAACTCAAACAATCCTCTCTAGTAAAAGTACCCTAAATGCCATTCAGTTAATAAATTTATGAGGATGTTTCTGGAAAGAGCAACCAAAGTATAAGGGAAATATGCAAACTGGGACAGAGGCTGGGGGCTGTGGTGCCACGATCGCCATCTTGGATGACATCATGATGAAACCTCATGCTCTGTCATTCCACATCAATAGTGGCCATTTTGTTTTTCGCTTGGAATTTCCTTTTGCCCTCTAAATTTCCCTTATCTCAACCCCATGCTCTGTCATTCCACATCAACAGTGGCCTTCTTGTTTTTCCCTCGGAATATCCCTTTTTTCTCTCGGAATTTCCTTTTCTTGCCGAAAGTGGCCCTATTGTCTAATGTAGGCGTCCATCTTAGTAGTTCCTGTATCCTTTGCCAGGTATCGTGGCCATCTTTGTTTCCCACATTCGCCACCAGAGTGTGTGTCAATCTCAAGTACTACCATTCCCAGCTAAGGGCAGGTATCACCATGGCCATCTTGTGTTGGTTCTCTCGGCACCTGCCGGGGTATGCTGGAATGGGTCAGTTTAGTTCTTTCAGCGGCTGCTAGGAGCACTGAAATTTTTATTTGGTTGTTTCGAGACCTTAAAAAATGCTGGGGGAGGAGCGCTGGATCTATCCGGCCACCCTCGGAGTGGTAGGCAGACTCATTGTTCGCGAGACTTAATTTCCAAACTGTTTAAGGTAAATTCACTAAATTCATAACATAGGCATAACTTCTGATGACTAACAGGCTGGTAGGGTCAAGTATGCCTTAAGCCCTCGTACAAGCATAGTTTGCCACCATTTCTCATCCACTGAAGATTTAGTTGTCAAATTCAAAATATAGTCATCACTCCTCAGATGAACAGGGTGGTTAGGTCAAGTACAACTTAAGTCCTCTTATAAGCAAAGTTAACTGCAATTTCCTATCCACCGAAGCTATGGTCGTCTAATTCATAACATAGGCATCACCCCCGATGACAAACAGGATGGTGGGATCAAGTACATTTTAAGCCCTCTTATCTTAATATTTGAACACCATTTCCCATCCACTGTAGCTATACCCACCAAATTCATATCACAAGCATCGCTCCAAACATCGAACAGGATGGCAGGGTAATTAAACCTTAAGCCTTCTTATAAGCATATATGTCTGCCATTTCCTATCTCCTGAAGCTATGGTCGTCAAATTCATATCACAATTCATAACCCCGACCGAGGTAAAACATTCAGTTATGCCATAATCCTCCTTATAAGCATATATGTCTACCATTTCCTATCCATGAAAGCTACGACCGTCGAATTCGTATCGCAGGTATCACTCTAAACTACAATCAATAAGATAAGGACAATAATGACAAAATCCCTTTTATAATAATAGTAGTATGACATTTCTGAACCATTTAAGTTCGGATAATATGTAACAGCCAGCCATACATTTAATGAAAATAGAGGTTGTTATAAATACAAGTGTCCCACAAGCACGTAATATTTAACAGTTACCTTTGTATGCAGTAGTGTAGGGTATGAAAAATCACACATACACTCCAGTACACATACACACTACAATCACCCTCATCGTCTGCTGTAGCAGGTGTCCGCGATCTTGGATTCCTTAACGTCTACTAGCTACCCTTCGTCTTATGCTGTCTAAGTAATATATAAAAGTTATAATAAAATCGTTAATACATACATAAAACAAATGGTCCCATTGCTAACTCACAACAACAATCCATACAAGAAAAAATTAAGGTATGTACAAATGCACTGCACGCATGAAGAACATAGTCGTGGGTTACAGTAATATAAAAAACACCACCTACATAACGCGAGGACCGACAGCGCGCGACCTCGTTCGTTCGGCTAACATGTAACACCCAGCATTTCATTGAAGAAAATATAGGTTTTATACAATTTCACCGTGGTCATGGTGCACTTAGCGGGTTACAGCAAAATAAATACATACATAGTAAAAAAAATTAACTCTGTTAACCTAAAAAAAGGGTCGGCGGCCCGAGGCCTTGTTAACATGGCAACTCTTTAACAATCAGCAATACATCGAAATATAAAGGTGTATTTAATTGCATTGAGAGCAAGGTGTATGTAGTCGTGGGTTTCATTAAAACACATAAACACAAATATGAACAAACACCATCAGTCTAACATGAGAGTCGGAGGAACCGCTCTGTAAATTATGAATCAGTCGCCGAACAAATAATAAAGAACCAACATATACACAAGTGCGTCATGAGGACGATATCAAATCGAGCTGCAATCATAAAAAATACACGTTGATTCCACAGCCCATAGTAGTGATATCAGTATTGATATTGCACAAATAACTTTAGTTAAAAGCTGGAATGCTTGTCGAATTGAAACGAGCGAACGTTCACAAGGACCAAATTCAGAAAAAAGTCTACAATGCAACATGTGTAGTGCACATTACAGTTGACACTGCTACGCACCGATGCGAACAGAAATAAAAATTAATGTACACCAATCTAATTATAAGCATATACCAACCGAAACATATTCCACGATCATCGAGTGCTGTGCATCTCATTTGGCGAAAAAAAATACACATGGGGAGCCGAGAATCATTAGAGCAATAAGGGCAACACCGCTACACGCTGATGCGAGCAGATATAAAAATAAAATGTAAAATAAAATAGTAATATGCACTTAGCAACCATCACATATTTCACATGCATCGTGCGCTGTACGCTGTGTTAGATGATGCTAGACAATATCAGGTTGCTCTGGTTAGTACAACAGAATAGCACACGATTTTTTACGAACTGAGTGAAACGAAAATATTAAATTCAGATTACAGCCGACACTCACAAACCACAACACTAGCAGTAGAACGCGTCCACCCCGTGCGACGTGGTGTGATCAACTTACATCACGTGGACAGGCGATGGTGGGGATACCTTGCAGGTCTAGGCAAGCCGAAGAGAGGAACATACACTAGCCGAGAGAGTTGCGTCATGCTTCAAGGTGGCAGGCCAGCCGAGTCACACATGCACTTCCCTGTACGACCGGAATTCAACTATACAGAACCAGGTTACAATTTATTTCGTTTGAAATGTTATATATATGTACTTCTTTTGAATACATAGAATTTATAGTGATAGAACTGTAAGCAAATTATCAAACGAAATACCCATGAAACGCTCGTCACAAAATGTCATTAATATTTNTCTTAGACCACGAATAATATACATCACCGACCAAGAAAACAACTCGTCACATACAATTACTGTAATTATACCCTCTCCCTTGATAAAACAATCATGTGAAAACCAGAATGATAAACATACTTACTTTTTACATGTTCTATTGAAAATTCATAGGAAATAACTCATGTACCCTGGTGGCACTGGAGACAGGTCACCGACCTTGAGAATAAGGTATCTTAGGTTCAATCCTCCAGACCAGAGAGTCAAATCCCTTTACGGGTAAAATACAACATGATATGCAATCAAAACTTCTGTGCTATATCTACGTATTTAAGTATCGAACACATCATGCAACAACTGCAATTAACTTTATCTCCAACTAATATTATGTACATAGCCGTCACAAATTCTTGCAGCCTACCAGACATTTATAGATAATTTAGCGGACCCGGCAGACGTTGTCCTACCCGAACGTTGGCTTGCCTGCTATTAGCGGTCATATATTTATTAATGTAAAANGCGGACCCGGCAGACGTTGTCCTACCCGAACGTTGGCTTGCCTGCTATTAGCGGTCATATATTTATTAATGTAAAAAATTAATGTAACAGTCATATTTTTATTCATGTTAAAAAAAAGTAAACTATATTGAAATAAATGTTGAATCTTAATACCAAAAGAAATAAAGTTTGTATTGTTTTTATCTTAATGCGAGTTGATGAACAATATTTTTCGTCNTGAATCTTAATACCAAAAGAAATAAAGTTTGTATTGTTTTTATCTTAATGCGAGTTGATGAACAATATTTTTCGTCAATCCTTGAGGTGTATAAATTAACATACTTGATGGTTTGCCAATGCGAGAACACGCGACATATAATTGGCCATGTGAGAAGCACGGATTTTCTACATCCAACCCACAAATGGACATTGTTTGGCCTTGTGACTTATAAATAGTAATTGCGAATGCCAAGCGAATTGGAAATTGCAGGTGTCTGAATAGAATGGGCGAGTCTGAAGGGATCATTGGTATCCGTGGCAGGAGAACATCTTCATCTTGAAACTGGCCTTTAAAATTGGTAGCTTCAAGAACATTGCCCGTGATTTTTTTTATGACTAATTGAGTGCCATTGCATAACTTTGGTGCATTTAAATTCCGAAGCAAACTGATTGGTGAACCAATTTTTAATCGCAAGTTATGTGGTGGCATTCCCGATAAATCCAGTGAATTCAAGAATTCAACAGGATAATTGACTGCTTCGTCAGGATCAACAACAGTGTCGATCGATTTGAACGACATCTCATTGCCAGGCAATGACTGTTGTATTTTGAAATTAATAGCGTCAACATCGATATGTTTGCGGCCAAAATAGCTCGTTCACGTAGGCACGCATGATTAAAGTAATTAGCGCGCAAATCTGGGAATATGCTTTCAATCAAAGCATCTTACGTGGTGGCTACCATGTTGCAAAAATTGTCTGGCAATTTGATGCATTGTGTATTTCCATGCAATAGAATTTTTCCATTGCCAATGTTGAGCAATTGTTCGGAGAATGACAGTGCCAATGGATCGTTTTGCAGTTGAACACGCATATTTATGGTAAGGCGTAATGTATTGACATTTCTCCATAGGTATGATTGTTTCAAACATGCGTTAATTTCGTCCGGATATGTAGCGCGTGGAATGACTGGCAATGTCTGTTTGAAATCAACGAACAGCAGCAGTAGAGCACCACCGAAAAGTCTGGTATCATCGTTGAGATCTTTCATCGTTCTATCGAGAGCTTCAAGTGAATGCTTGTGGGCCATAGTGCTTTCATCACAGATAATAATCTTATATTTTTGCAAAATTTAGCCATTCCGGAACGCTTCTTTATGTTGCACATTGCGTCTGGATTTGTGTGAACGTTCAATGGAAACCTGAGTGCTGAATGTGCAGTCCGTCCACCATCAAGCAAAGTCGCTGCAATGTCTGATGAAGCAATTGCCAACACAATATGATTTTGTGATCGAATGCGCGCAAGTATCAGTGAGATGAGGAATGTTTTGCCAGTGCCGCATGGTGCGTCTAAAAAAAAAATAATCCGCCTTGTTGTGCCGTAATTGACAAATTAATTCGATCGTATATGTTCTTTTGCTCAGTAGTGAGCAGTTGATCATTATTAGCAACAAAAGTAGTAAAAAATGCCGCATCGAACTGTTGTTCGTGCTGAACATCGCTGTTAATGATGTCTGTTGCAGGGTGGTTAGGCGATGGCATACCTAAATGAATTAGTGGCATATTCAAAATGAGAATGCAAATATCCTCAATCTTTATTAACGCCTCGTTTTATATTTCCGGCGAAAAATCGCAATTTGGGTTCTTCATCAGCGGTTAGAATGCGATGCAGAATGTCTTTGCTCATGGAATCTTAATATTTGTCCCAGAGAGCAGAAGCTTGCAACGGAAAACATGTCGTCAACAATATGGCGAATAATTGGCGAATTTAATGAGGAGAGGAACTCAGTACTGCATCTGTAAGTGTGAGATCCCAATGGTTGTCATCTTCCAGAAAATGCAATTCGCGACACGCATCGTGGTACGCGTCGTACAAAATACCATTGACTGTTGGCAAGTATTGGAAGGACGTCGGTCCAGGAACGTTAACCAACAACAAACGCAAGAATAAGCATTCGCGTTTCTTTGGATGGACTATGTATAGTTGGCCTAATGTATTTCCCAAAATATGCCGTTGCATCCTTGGACTGGAACGCCTCGCTTTCGTGGGTCCCACTTTTTTTTACTTTTGGTTCCACGTGAAAAATCGTGGCACATCAGTATACATTAATGTCTTTGCGAATTGACCGAAAATACCTGGTCGGTTGCATAGTTCGAAAAACTCAGTTAGTGTGGTTTTTGGGGCAGTTAATGCTCGTTGTATAGCAGTCTCTTCAGTGAAATAAACACGCTGTCCATTTTCAAGATGCACTGCCAAATGTAGAACAACAGGGTCTCTGTTGTGTATTGGAAAACTCAAAATGCGCCAAACTGCTTCATTCCCGCTAATGTGTCGGCCTATTTGATAACGCATTATTTCGTCATTATTATTTACATTTTGAGCAGCAAATACAGACATATCGCTGCTCTTATGAACGTATTTTCAAATGTATTTGATGGACTTCACCGAACTGCAGAACTCAACGTTTATGTGTTTTTTTTTGTAGGTTTTGGACAGCAATGGCAAATACAGAAACCACCCAGCGATTGTCAATGTCAACCGGATTTCCACCGTTTGACATGCGCAATTGATATTATTGGCCACCATTGTCTGTGTCTCTACGACGATACAATGGATAACCATCGATAATAGTGAAAGTATCGTTTATATACATTTTTGGGAAACGTTTCGTACATTTTCCATTGTCCATGCACGGTGCCGTCATGTTGAGATCACCGCATGGACCATGGATCATGTTAGCGGTAACAATGCCAAACAACTCTTGACCGATATTCCGATCCGGAATTTCTGCTGAAATAATTTTATCAATTTCTTCTGACCGTACTTTTTCGACCAACTAAGTCAAAATATCTGCGTGTGGCAAACCTCGTTTTTGCCATTCAACAGAATATAACCAGCAAAGTGTTTCGCCGAATGCATAGTAAAGTGTAATCAAGTTCATCAACGATTTTAATTTTTGTTTGAAGACACGTACAGTGACATCATGGCGATTCATTGCTGTTTGACCTGGCAATAACGAAATGTTAATTTTATCCTAGTTTCGATTGCACTTAAATGTAATGAACAAATCTGGTCGGCCGTACGCGCGCACGAAATTCATGGCGTCTTGAATGTATTCTTGCATATGACGCGGACTACCAATATATGATGATGGAAGAATATATGCGATACCGATGTCGTTGATATTAGTTGTTTCATCTACGTTACTCATGCAAATGAATGTACTCCTCAGAACGCAGCTTCGCTTGATTATACTTGATGTACCGTAATCGCTCGCTTTCTATTTTCGCATGCACATCAACGATGTATTCTTGAAACAGCTGGCGGCATCGGAGAATGTTGTTGTCTTCATTTGCACGAATCATCAACCGATATGCTAGAAGTTCATCGCGCTCACTTTCTTGTGGGTTTCTTCACCTGCAAAGTAAAAATATAAATAAGACAAAAATAAATTAATCGTACAGAAAAATAAAAAATAAAATAATGTGTATATTGTACCTGTCGCTGGATTTCATTGTTTGATGTTAAAATTATATCCATCTTCTCCTTCCCAAAATATCAATGGACATTGCAAAGCGTCGTAAGAACGATGACTGTCTTGAATTGTCNTTCACCTGCAAAGTAAAAATATAAATAAGACAAAAATAAATTAATCGTACAGAAAAATAAAAAATAAAATAATGTTTATATTGTACCTGTCGCTGGATTTCATTGTTTGATGTTGAAATTATATCCATCTTCTCCTTCCCAAAATATGAATGGATATTGCAAAGCGTCGTAAGAATGATGACTGTCTTGAATTGTCTGCACCGTGTTATCTCTGCGTTGGAACCGTATATCTCGACATTCGTATGCGTCGCCAACCATAACAACTGCAACTTCATTAACGGTTGGTGCATTATATCGGCCTGCGTGCTCTCCAGATGGTACTTTGTCTGCTTTGATGACGATAATGTAGCTGTCGTTTTTCAGTATGTTTGAAACAGTATGGAACAACTAGACCAACTGGTTGTGATTTCGCAAAAATGGTTCCGAAGTCGCCGCAATTTCTCGCTCCTCCATCTGCTCGACGTGGTTGTATTGACAGCGTTTGTTTATTTGTTGCTCCTCATCGCCCATGAAGTAGATTTGCAAGAATTTTGGATCGGCATCAGGCATTGACATCAAAGAACCAATTTGATGATACACTTGGCCCTGAATTTTAAACGTTGATTCAAAATTGCAAACATCCTGATTCTGAAATATTTTTGTTGCTCCAAATGATGTCATTTGGAAGCAAGAATTGAATTTACGAATGTTACGCAAAAACAATTTTGACTGAGGTGTGGCTCCAGCCAATAGTATTTTCAATGGTTATGGCAGCGGATTCAATGGTGACAGTACAACTTTTCCAGACGTGCAGCAGAAACCGACCGATTCACCTTTTTATTTGAATGTATGGCAGTGTTGGCATTCTTTGTCCGTAGTGCCGATNTGCAGCAGAAACCGACCGATTCACCTTTTTATTTGAATGTATGGCAGTGTTGGCATTCTTTGTCCGTAGTGCCGATGACAATTTGTGAATGTGACGAATAGTCGATGTCAGACTCATATTCGAACGCAAGGCGGAGAAGTGATGCACGTGTCAATGCGCAATGTACTTGAAGGCGCTGTCGTTCATGTGCTCNTATTCGAACGCAAGGCGGAGAAGTGATGCACGTGTCAATGCGCAATGTACTTGAAGGCGCTGTCGTTCATGTGCTTTGTGTGCGTCGGTGGCTCGTTGACGCGCCTGTCTTTGTCTAAATGTATTAGCTCGAAGGCGTTCGTTGCGTTGCTCTTGACTTTTATTTGCACGTTTGTTTGCAACCTGGTCTCTTTAATTTGNTTAGCTCGAAGGCGTTCGTTGCGTTGCTCTTGACTTTTATTTGCACGTTTGTTTGCAACCTGGTCTCTTTAATTTGCATTGTCCGTCAATTGATCTTCTGCCATTCTATTTAACCGACGGGTCTGGACTATTGTGAATTCCGTGTACGTCGACCAATGTCTCCTCCTCGTCCACGAATACGTGGCATTGTTCTGTAATTACCACACAACACACAAATATAAGTAACTTATATTAGAATTTTATTGATGTTATAATTTGTTGAACAAACTTACATGTTGTTTAAAACTCCGTAAATTGTATATGTTCTGATATGCGAAGAATCTTAAATATCAAAACAACGTCAATTATTCATAAATTTATCGTTTTTTTTTCATAAAAAAATAGGGGGGATTAAATTTTGTGGTTATATGTTCTGATATGCAAAAAATCTTTAAAAAATAAATAAATAAATTTCCATCAAAAAATAAAAATNTTTTGTGGTTATATGTTCTGATATGCAAAAAATCT
Organism: Clitarchus hookeri; assembly: GCA_002778355.1. Taxonomy (NCBI): domain Eukaryota; kingdom Metazoa; phylum Arthropoda; class Insecta; order Phasmatodea; family Phasmatidae; genus Clitarchus; species Clitarchus hookeri. Next base: position 17,085 of record NQII01000709.1, read on the forward strand.
TTAAAAAATAAATAAATAAATTTCCATCAAAAAATAAAAAAAAATTCCTGGAACCCGATCGCAGCGCCACCTACTGGGTCCAATTGTGAATCTAAACCATCCAGGGAACCACTCAAACTCACATAAAAAAATTTCATCAAATCGCTCCAGCCATTTAGGAGTTCAGTGACATACACACGCACAGAATTATATATATAGAGGTTTTTTTCATTTTAAAAAATAGGGGGGGGGNTTTTGTGGTTATATGTTCTGATATGCAAAAAATCTTTAAAAAATAAATAAATAAATTTCCATCAAAAAATAAAAATAAATTCCTGGAACCCGATCGCAGCGCCACCTACTGGGTCCAATTGTGAATCTAAACCATCCAGGGAACCACTCAAACTCACATAAAAAAATTTCATCAAATCGCTTCAGCCATTTAGGAGTTCAGTGACATACACACATACAGAATTATATATATAGAGGTTTTTTTTCATTTTAAAAAATAGGGGGGGGGGTGGTGAAATTTTGTGGTTGTATGTTCTGATATGCGAAAAATCTTTAAGAAAAGTTTTAAAAAAGGTTTGTCAGAAAATCAAAAAAATTCTTGGAACCCGATCACAGCACCACCTTCTGGGTCCAATTGTGAATCTTAACCATCCAGNACCTTCTGGGTCCAATTGTGAATCTTAACCATCCAGGGACCCACTCAAACACACACAAAATTGCATTAAAATCGATCCAGCCGTTTAGGAGGACTTCAGTGACATACACACGTAGCAAGCAGGTCACATTGAGGCAACCCGAGACGGGCAACGCGAGCTGCCATGTAGTAGTAATGGTATACAAGCAGACATAATTTAACATGGTTCTTACTTCGTCGTCGAGCGTGGCGGAAAGCAGATCGTCACGGCTACCTTCATCTACAGCGATCGTGTACGATGTTACTATATGAAGACGGGCCGTGATAGCTTGAAGAGACCAAGAGATTTTTTTCCATCAGGAAGTGAGTGCAAGTACTGTGGCAATCATGTATACTGAGCATGTATGTGTATATAGTTAAAATACTTATAACCTCACAGCCTACAATTAACTTTATCATCAACAGATATTTGTACATAGCCATACTCCATGTATGCTCATCGCAAATACTTGCAGCTTACGAGACATTTATATATACATAACAAGCTGGCCACCATCCAATGCAGATATAGATTCATTTTTTTCAATTGGAATTTTAAAAAAAGATTAAAAAATATGACACAATTATGTTTTTTAACTTCTCGGTTTTATTCCTTTTCTCAACAAAGTCACACACACACACACACACACATATATATATATATATGTATATATATATATACACCTATATAATTCATTCAATAAAGCCTCTACCTCTAAGTTGATCGATAATCGAATATATATCTTCACTGACAGAATGATACCCAGTTCCCTTTAATGGAATCGGCTTCCGCATTCTTTCAACGAAGTCATTGGGGTCTTCAGAAAATAAGTAGCTAGTCCTCACGACTTTCATAGCAAAACATTCACGATACATCTCTGCATGCATGTTCTTCTGTGATGAGTAGGTTGCGAGATACCTCTGGGTCAGAGTACTGGGTTCGAATCAAAGTTTCTTATGGCCCAACTTTAAGTAACCGTTATCTTCAGCAACACGTTTGCGCTTNGAGTACTGGGTTCGAATCAAAGTTTCTTATGGCCCAACTTTAAGTAACCGTTATCTTCAGCAACACGTTTGCGCTTTCGCTCTGCAGATGTTTTAACTTCACCATCGATAGAATATTTCTATTTCCGTTTATTTTTCACACCGCCACCAGCAGTCTTGCAGTCCGAGTTTTCGTTCTCGTCGTCATTACTAGTTGTTATATCTTCGTTTTTAACTTTACATGTTAGCAGTACATGTTTGCTGTTTACTACTTCTGATGGTCTGTATGGCTAGAACTTTTCATAATAAATGTCTGGAACAGTCGTATTTCCTTCATCACGTACTGATTTGGAACACGATGCAGTCCCGGGTAATGTTATGGGTGCCCGAATCATAGTTGATTTGAACGAAGAATCGGCAGGAAAGCTAACCATAGCCTTGTCTTGGGGCAATTAGTTCAAATAAGGCACGGTGTCTTGAGCCAAGCAAAGGTCTGTTACCTTTACACGTACCAGTATGTCTGTTTAGATTTTTCGCTTCTACCAAATACTGTCCACAGATAGTACATGATATTGATTTTGAGGTCGATCCATTAGAATATTCTNATTTTTCGCTTCTACCAAATACTGTCCACAGATAGTACATGATATTGATTTTGAGGTCGATCCATTAGAATATTCTCTTTTTTCATGTCGACGAGCTGCAGTCGACGACCATATTTGTTTCCAGGGTTGTCTACCAGGTAGCACTGCAGTTAGCCATGTATGATTTCAGGTATAGTGTAGTGTAATCAAGTAATTATTTGTGTCTGCTCGACAGCCATCAATATTTCCGCTGTCGTCTGATAGGTAGTACACACAAAAACACACACAAGTGTGCGAAGTGTAGATTATCATAATGAGGCTTCGTCCCTAGCAGCACATTTATTTTAATGAAACTCAAAGATTTCTGGGAGGCGAGTGGTGCCGAGCCCACCATCTTTGGCACAAAAGAAACTTGCATTAGGCCACTTGGCCACTGAAAATAGCAATGAAATGTTTAATTATTGGCGTATTAATAGATATATTTATTGGAGATATTTTCCAATTTTCTCAGAACATAACTTTATGTAAACTGACCTCACATGTCTCATCCCCCCCACCCACCAAGACTAACCCCACAATTCATGAGTTTGAAACCTGAAAATTTAAATAATGCTTGAGAGGTCCAGTCGTAACTGAAATCGAAGAATTGTAAAAAAGGTTTTACCAATGTGCCATAGGAAACGACAAATCTCAATACAATAAAGACATTTATGTCTGAGTAATGAACTCATGAGTGTGAAAATGCAAAACGATGAAGGNCATAGGAAACGACAAATCTCAATACAATAAAGACATTTATGTCTGAGTAATGAACTCATGAGTGTGAAAATGCAAAACGATGAAGGAAACACACAAATTAAACGAAACGCACGGAACATAAAAAGGAAAGCAGGGATGATATGCACATGAGTTGAATTTGAGTCTGATTATGCATGTCTAGACAAGCACTATCTGAACTGATNAAAGCAGGGATGATATGCACATGAGTTGAATTTGAGTCTGATTATGCATGTCTAGACAAGCACTATCTGAACTGACGTGTAAATGAACATAAATGGAGGACCACTGACGACCGAAACAAATATATCTGCTCATCCTCAGTGAGGTTTAAATGCCCTTCTGGGGTCAGTATGTTTTGTCGACATGAAAGTGCACCTTTCATGAATGTTATGGAGTTTTAGTGGGACCGAATGATCGGCTTGTAGGAAGGAGGATATTCGTACAGCAAAATTACTGCTCATATGGGGCATGAATGCCACGAGAGTGATGCATGTGTGGAAGCAATGGACTGAAAAGAACAGGATTAGTCGAAAACCTGGAACTGGACCACAAAATATTTCATTACTGAATGACAAACACCTTATCTACATAGCAGTCATAAACAATTCAGTTACATGAGTTTTATCAGAATGTTGGAACACCATAACAGGTCTGACAATGTCTGCTTCCATGGTTAGACGGCGTCTGTTTCGCAGAAGATTATGTGCATGTAATACTTTGTGGAGGATTCCCTCGAGTCTCAACTTTTGACTCCTCAAGCTACAATGGACTCGCGAACACACTCACTAATGTGCTGAGGCAACGTGTCATGTTCTCGGACTATTCCGGCTTCAACTTAGATTACAATGATTCCTGCAAACTAAATCGACGATATAAAGGTGAACGACATCTTCGTACTGCAAGAAATATGGGCGTGATCGTTTTGGGAGTAGNGGCAACATGTCATGTTCTCGGACTATTCCGGCTTCAACTTAGATTACAATTATTCCTGCAAACTAAATCGACGATATAAAGGCGAACGACATCTTCGTACTGCAAGAAATATGGGCGTGATCATTTTGGGAGTAGTTAGGTATCATAGGCGGTCTCGGACGCTACGAATAGAGGGCACTCTCAGCATCAATTGCTACATCAGGGATGTTGTGGAGCCAAAAGTCACACCCTTCCATCAGAACAGCCCTGGAGCCACATTTCTCACAAGACAACTCACCACCACACTTTGCAAGAAATGCCCAAGCCTTCTTCGAGGCAAGGCAAATACGGATTCTTTCTTGGTCTGTAAGTTCGCCTGATATGTTACATATTGAACATGTCTGGGATATGTTCACTCGACAACTGGCCTGTCTTTCTCATCCAGCAACCAAAAACTCGGGTAGAAGCCGCCTGGCAGGCGATTCCCCAGGAACACATCCAAGGCATTTTTGATTCGATGCTTCGGCGTGTAGCAGCTCTTATTGCAGCTCGTGGAGGCTTTGCAACATGCTGGTTTTTTTTTCATGTTATATTGTTCCATTACTCTAAAACACCGCAATTTTTTTAAATTATATTTGTAATATTTGTAATTTATTTCTTTCCAAATTGATGGTTTCCTCATGTTGTTATTTTTTCACATATACGATTGTATATTTTGTGTCATCAATCTAAATGTAAAAAAACTCATATATGATGTGTCATCATACTGAATGTAAAAAAACTCATATGTGTGTACTTCATTTTTGATATATGCACTCAATTGGCTTGTTCTGAAAATCTGCTGTGAAAATTTTTTTTACATTTTTATGTATATTTTTTAATGTCGATACGAATTCTTGGAATTAGCAGTATTATTAATTCTATAAAATTTCCTCGGTTGCAAGAAAAGGCAGTTTCATCACGGCCCCAGGATGCTAACTTTGTGTAAGCAGGGCCTATTTAATCAAATGTTTTCATTAAACTTTTGAATGAAAAGCCTAGATATTTCCTTTGAAGAAACAGCGTTTATTTTTTTTTTATTTTTTTTTTTTTTAACCTTTTCCCACGTGTTTTAACTGTAATGCACATTTGATGAACTATTACTAATCTTGGTGTTTGGGAAGAGCTAGGTTAACATTCAACAAGTTACAAAAACCTGCTCCATTAGAAACATTTTTCTGAACCTCCTTTATGTACCGACCCAACAAAATAGATTTTGCAAACAAACACCTGTGCTTAGCCATGCATAATACTTGAACCATGGGGTTTGAAAATGGTTGGTGTAAGACTTACCAGTACCTTTCACATCCATTTCAACACAAGTGTATTTAGATGTTTTGGTCTTCCATGTATCAACACATCTCGATTGTTTTCATCCTGCCAAAGCAAAAATGGTGTTTCTTAACTACTGAACATTTATATGGTTATTTTTAAGTGCACTTTAATCACAATGAATTGCCGTAGTATTTGAAAATCAGTACATATAACTGCTTGCAGGCACAAACTCCCCGGCAGTGCCCGTTCATTAGAAATCTGTTGTCAAGGACAATACATTCACAATGCCATTGTGGCGACAAGTGCTGTGATAAGCAGACTAGTTTCAACCCTCTCGAACTTTTGTTTCCGACGCTCCTACATGTCGATGACACACCGGCAAGGAAGGGAAGCTCTTTCTAGATGGTATCTCCAGTACTGCGCTTCGGGTGCTACTGGAGAGTGCTTGCGCTGACTGCCGTAGAGGCACACACGTTCACTACGGAGGTGGGAACACCATCCGTGCAGCGATTTAAATCCGTAAGATGTCATATTCGTAACAAATTTAAAACATGGTGCCGTCGATAGATTTTCGATAGCCTACGAAACGCACANTGTCATATTCGTAACAAATTTAAAACATGGTGCCGTCGATAGATTTTCGATAGCCTCCGAAACGCACACAGAATCTACAACGTGATAAGACTAAATTTAAATATGCGCGCGCCGCTTATTAAAAATTCCTTTTTTGACAATCAATCTAGTGAGATACGTGTCACTGGTTAGAGATTAGTGCAGGTGGGTTTTGTTTTTAACTATGTATTCTTGTTTAGCAGGAGGCGATATTAACGCTTATTTGAGTTTTTCAGTTAGACGATTTTCCATAATCTCGATTTTCTTATTCAACAAACTTTCCAATGTCTGCAGGGATGTATCCAAATCTGTTGGCGATGAAGCCCGCCAGTTTTGTCGACAAGTTTTTTATTGCCTCCAAAATGCACGCAGCATCTACTACGAGAGTAAACTGCGTTTAAATACGTGCGTACTGCATATTTAAAAAAATATTTTTGTCAGCCGCTCTAGTGACGTATGGGTAACGGGTTCGAGTTGCAGGTGGGGTTTGTTTTTAATGACTTCTTCTTTTTTTACGAATGGTGAACTTCAGATTTTTTATTTAATTGTTTTCCAGAATTGCGAGTTTCTTTTCCAGCAAATTTGCATTTTATAGTGGCAGATATTAATTTAGCGGAGGAGCCCGCCGTGCTTTCCCGAGTCGTCGACAGAATTTGAAGCATCTCGGGATTATTTTATTGTGTCACCATTATGTTTTAAGTCCTATATGTTTTTAATTCTTTTACCACCGACATCACATTCGATCTTGGATGTAGTCAGTATTGGGTGGAGTCAGTCGTGTGCCAGTATGGTTGGTTGTCCTGGTCGGATGGTATGATCCTTTAGTATTGCCAGTTAGTAATGGCCAACATGTATGACTGGTCGGCATGATCGATTGTTATGATTGGCTGATTTTGATGGTCGTTAGACTGGTCGGCTGGAATGGCTGTTTGGTATGGTTGCTACCAACGATTTTCTGGTATGGTTCACTGACATGGTCGGTTCGTATTTTTAGCTGGTACTAGCTTACCCGGCCACGCATTGCTGTGGCATAAAATATTTTCGTTCTATTCATTTCCGTGAAATTAATTGAAAGAAGTATATGTATTTTCAAAATCTTTATTACTGAAGTACTTGTTTGTATATAATGTTTTTAGTTTTACCATCTTCCGCGCGTATGAATAAGTTGGATGGCTTTCCTACTCTAGAACACGACACATACAATTGGCCGTGCAAAAAATATTCTGTTTCTAAATCTATTCCGCACATTTGCAATGACTACCCTTGAGGCTTTCCAATGGCTCTGGTAGGTCGGCAAGTTTAGGCAGTTGAACTTTCAGGCCAGCGCAACACATGCCTTTCGTTTTAGCATGGAATTTCAATGCTTTGCAATGAGGACATACTTCATCCATAGCGCTGATGACAACATGAGATTTTGTACTGTAATCTTCATTGGGATCGTACTGGAAAGCTAGGCGACTATAATAACGGACTTCCCTTAATGATGTATCTTGGCGTCGTTCAGCTCTACTGATTGTTACTTGATATCTTAATTCTTGACGACGTTCATCTGAAGCAGCGGCACGCGCTCGCCTTGCTTGCAAACGTTGGTTAGAGATTCTGGCTTCATGTTGCTCCAGCGATTCCTGCGCCCGTTTCTCAGCCATTCTGAGCCGATCTCGTTCGTTTGCTTCCAAACGCTGCTCCTCAGTTTGGCTCGCAACTTCGCGTCGTCGTGTTGCAGCTCGGCGATTGCGACGTCCGATGTTTGGTCTTGCCCATGGCATTCTGTAAACAATCGAAAAAAACATTGAGAACAACAAACTCAAATGTTAAAACAGACAGCTGTCAACAAAGGCGCTTCCTGACGCGAAAGCATGGTAAAAATGAGCTTTTTGCAGATTTTAGTACCTTTGCAGGTAATAAAGAAAGAAAGGTGTACAAACACTCGTGGGAACGAATGGAAGGTTTATAAAAAAACAATGAAAATTGGTTGATTTTTTTGGGAGTTATACGCATCCGAACAAACGGACACAACATTTATATACATATATATATAGATTATTGGCTTTTATGGTTGGCTCTTATGATTGATTCGTCTTGTTGGTTGGTTTGACTGGTTCGTCTAGTTGCCTGGCATGGTCAGTTCGTGTGGTTAACTGGTATGATCGGATCGTATGGCTGACTAGAATGGTTGGTTCATATGGGTGTTTGGTATGGACAGTTCGTGTGGTCAGCTTGTATGGTTGGTTCGTATGGTTGGTACATATAGATGTTTCATATCGACCGTTTGTATGTCTGGCTGGTAAAGTATGCGTCACATACCTCTGATGTTGAACTTGATACTGCTGCTGTGGAGGTAGCTCGGCAAACATCTGTACTATCTGATTATCGTATTACAGTCCATTGTTCACGTCTGTTCATAACAGAAGCGATAGTATTATCAGCTGCTGGCGCTGAATGTTCTTCCGGTGGTCTCTCCAACCACTTCTTGGCTAATTTTACTATTAAGTCTCTGCGTGAACTCATTATAAAATCTTTTCCAGGTAATAAACGCAAATCATGAGTATAATTATGCCACATATGTTTAAAATGTAGTTGTATTTTAATGCACAACTGTTCCAGGTTATATAAAGAAAAGTGCCACAAATAAAAATAAAAATTAAATGAACAGCCACAAATAAAGATATGATATTCAAAAACATCACAACTTGAATTCTGTAATTTTTGTAAGAAAACATGAAATGAATCTCGATACCTCATATCACTCAAACCGACACAACTCAAGATGTGTCGTTTTTTATAAGATACCTAAATACATAACCCACCACAAATCAAAATGTGTCGTCATTTTCGAGAAATCGCAGAACTTACTTCTCCAAATGCATAGACAATACTGAGAATATACGTTTTACTTGATAGATGACGTGCAACATCAGTCAATCGGTAAAACGAAACAAGTGCTACCTAGCGGAAACTATTGAAGTGAGTTGTGTGGATAGTGTCGATGGTCATATCAGTACCGTGTTTTAGCGACCATATACATATTTTCGAAGAATTTTGAGTTGTGTCACTTTTCTTGCGAAGGAGCGACGTAATCCATTAATGAGCCTCTTTAGCGATGTTCATGGTTACCAAATTATGGTTAAAATATAAAACCATTTTTAATGGATTTTTTAACATAAAAATGGCACTAACTATTTACACTCCATAACTATGTATTCTGAAATAATATTGTGTCCACTGCTTTTTTTTTTGTTTCAGGAATTACACAGCAAACTCACAAAACTTAGTGGAAACGAAAATATGATATATCCGTTATCAGAAGAGGGAACTTCTCTAAATAGAAAAGAAGATAGTGGAAGGAATGCAGCTCTTCAGAAAAACAATACCAACAAAATAAACTACATTCGTATCTACAAAGATCGGGTGAGAAGAGATGCAGGTTCTGATAACAGAAAAAATATATTGCCAACCTTTAAAGGAAGTCAAGATTTTCTTTTTAATTGGACACATAGTGGGAATTCGCCAGAATTACATGATTTACCAGATCAGGATTCCAGTTTGACTTCATTAGCATCAACTGCTAGCTATAAAACTTCTGTGGGGGTTCCAACAGAAAAAAAGTTGTTACAATCTTTAAGAAAAAATAAAGATACTCGCCATCGCAAGAAGCACAACAGGTAAATATTTATGTTACTCTCTCTGTTTCCACAGCTTTATATATAATGCTATAATTTATTACACAGGTTGTTCGGAAACTCACCCGAAATATTTCGGAAGGCGATTCCTTACGAATAATGCGGTATAAATATGCAATGCAACTTATAGCCTAGCTAAAAAACGCCTTGGGACTAAACTTTGATTCTCCGTATAATATTTAATGTTATCGAGAACTTCAACGTATGAAAAAATCGGTTGGTTCTAGGCACTTGCAAAAATAGCACTTTTTTTGTTATGTAGGATGTACTGCTCAATAAGATAGCATAAAAATCCTATCAAATTTGGAGGCAAAAAATTTGTATGCAATTAAAGGGTTACTATGCCTATTATTTTTATGAAGGCGAAAGGTCTTAACACCGGTTGTTTTCATAGGTAACTCGATAACTCTAAACAGTATCCGGAGAATAATAGATTAATTCCAAACCGTTTCCGGTATTTTGCAAAAATACAATTTCTAAACTCGATATTCAAGAGCGCATATCTCTCTTCGGAACTGAGCTGGGCTATATAAGTTGCATTGCATATGTCTGCCTCATATTTCACAAATAATCAAATCCTAAAATATTTCGGGTGAGTTTCCGAATAGCCTGTATGTATGATATTTATGCAAAAAATACAGAAGTTAATATTTAATAGTATAGTTTAGTACTCGCAAAGAGTTTGCAACCAAAATATAACTGAGTTTCACAACCATGAAATTTCCTGGATTACAGTAGTTAAATCATGATTTTTTTTAGTATTTTTAAATATTTAACTTATACACCATTGTTTGTGAAAATTGCAACACCCATAAAGAATGGCCCGAAAGAATCCAAACTCGAAGGATGTATAGAACAGTGTACTAGAAATAAGTTATTACGACTGCAGAGAGATGGCATACATGTAGGCACAGCAGCACCTTCTCTTGTGTGACTGGGAAAGTCAGTTTTACTCCAAGCTCAATCAGTGAAGAGCCGTCAAAAGAAGTGAAAGCAAGTGCTAGTATGCCTCGTGGACGTCAAAGGGCGCGCTTTCAGCATATGAGTGAGTTATAATGGGGCAGAATGATCTATCTCCGGGAAAAGGTTTGTCATAAAGTGACATTTCGGCTCGTACAGGGCATGCTGCTACGATAGTGATGCGTGTGTGCAACCAGCGGATAGAAGAGGGTCGTATGCAGCGACGAGCGGATACTGGACCATGCAATGTGACCACAGCATGGGATGACCGCTATCTTGTCCGCATGGCCGTAACGGACCGTACAGACTCGTCCACAGTGTTGGCTCGACACTGGAGCACTGCAACGGGTGTGGACATGTCTGCGTCGACGATTCGACGCCGTCTGCTGGGGGCTGTACTATTGGCACGCATGCCATTGCATCGTATTCCATTGTCCAGAACCCATAAATGCCTCAGACTGCAATTGGCATGTGAACACCATTACTGGCATGCTGAGTGGCAAAATGTAGAGTTTTCGGACGAATCTAGCTTCAACCTGTCCTACAGTGATGTCCGCATATGTGTTAGATGCTACTGTGGTTACTGCAATCTGGTAGCCTGCATTGTGGAGCAGTATAGTCGAAAAGGTCAAGTGGGATTATTTGGGGCGCTATTGGATACAACACGCGATCTCGACTCCTATATTTTGAAGGCAATCTGAACAGCAACTGCTACATCAGGGAGTTTTTTATAGCCCGAGGTAATTCCCCTCCTTCAGGCAACTCCACATGCCATATTTCAGCAGGACAATACCCGGCCACTTGAGGTGAGGAATGTGCAGGCCTTCGTCAATAAACGACGGGTACAGATTCCCCAACATGTGGTTCCTTGGGGAGGAAGGCATCTGGGTGCTTGAGTTGGTGTGGTAGTACCATGCTATAGTATCCAAGCCCTGTAATCCACGCACAACCCTAGAAAAGGCTGATGAAATATCTCTTATAGCGTCTTTCTATCCATGGCAACCCAAAGCTCCTAGCACCACCCCTGGGTTTAAGCAGTTTGGGCTCCACTTCTGTATCCCTGGGACTGGCGAGGGGTATCTGCAATGTGGCTTGGGCTGATAGATAGTGTCAAAGCCCGACCACTTAGCAGGGTGTTGGACTATTTGGCACTCAGCCAGCTGAGGGCACATTACAATAATTTCATGGTGAAGAAATCCTCATGTATGGTAATGGCCAGAGCTGACGACGGTTCGACCGTCTGACTGTCTGTGTTGGCCACCTGCCTGCTGGCCTGGAGGATTGAGCGGGTTAACGTTGAACACAGGGGAAGGATACATGTGCGAGAGCCCTGTCCAAATGGGCGAGGAACCTGAGGAGTACCTGCCCTGATGATATGTGCGATAGAGGGTACCAAGCACAGATCACTAGACAGGGTATTGGACTACTGAACATTCAGGCCATTTGGGCCCAAAGTCCGAATTTCATTGTGAAGAAATTCGAAATAATGGAGATGGAGAAGGCACAGTGTTAGTTCGGTCGTTTCC
>NQII01000709.1:29402-58165 GCA_002778355.1 Clitarchus hookeri
GGGGGGGGGGGGGCTGGTCGAGCTGTCAGTTGGTGACTCACAACTCGCATGGAAAGTTAAGTAGTACCATGGGCTACTGGTTAGCCACAAAGGAGGTTTTCACCTGTTGACCAGTCATGGAGTCGGACTCGTGGTGGCACTGGTTGGCTCAATGCAGAGCAGACCTAGAGGGTACCTGTCCCCTGAGAAGGGTTGATGCAGTGAGCGGCAACACTGCTCCAGTGCTGACCTGGACAGTCAGCAGAGATTGGGCCGAAACCCCTAAGGATGGTGCACCTCGGCCAGACCAAGGTGCTCTGAGTGTGAGAGTTTCAGATTGTTAGCAGGGTGGATGCAGGCGCACGGAAATGTCACACTTTCGAGTTCAGGTGTAGCCAACTGTCGTGTAACGCTAACTTTACCCGCGGTGATCGGGTATATCTCGATCCCCCTTTCTAATCGGAGGTCATCTCCATAAATAATTGCCTCATAAGCTAGTGCTTGGGTGACATAAAAAGACGTAATTGATTGATTTATTGTCCAAATGGGTGTAAGGCCGTTATGAAATATTGAAAGACTTTTCTGGTGGATTAAGATGGAAAATAAGATATTCTTTCTCTGCGGAGCTCAGTGGGACATCACTCTATAATTTTCCCAGGTCGTGTAGTAAAAGCCTTGATAGGGTAAGGGGCTGTGCTCCGCATATATTGGGATATGTATTCTCTGCTGACATGAGCAGCTGGAGGTGGGATGACTGGGCGAGCTACCAACCTGTAATGGGTGTAAGGCTTATACCCAGTGAGGCTTTAAAGTGTCCTCAACCATTACTGGAGTACATTGTGCTCTGGGGTGGACTCTGTTCACTCAGGTCACTCACCATAGGTCAAACCGCCAGTTTCTGAAAACCCACATGTGCCATGGAAAATAAGGAGTACGGGCTGATTGGTTGGTCCCCTCTTTGTATCTGGTAAACTCAAGTGCTATGCTAGGACACCTGCAATGAGAGGACATGAACCCTTTCCCCCACCGATTGAGTGGTCATAACGCGGGAGGGCTCATGCTAAGATGCTACGAGAAAATAGCAAAAGCACTGCCGCAAGGACGTAAAATGTATACATCTGAGATTACCCATGTTGGTCGGAAATATTTCGATCTCCCTTCCCATTTGGGGGCCGTCTCATAAATAATGGCCTAGTCGACTTTTGCTTGGGTGACATAACGCTAACCTTTATATGTCCTCTGGGAGGGGCTGGAGAGCCATGCACTCCTCCTTTCGGCGCACAGATGGGAAAAACACCCATTTTCCTTGACAAAACCCCAAAAATAAAAGTTATAATTTTTGTTTAAACTATTCATGGCCATGTAGTGCAATGTCTAGGGCAGTAAAAAACTACAAGAAATAGCCCATTTTCTTCTTTATTTTAGTGGTGAGAAGCCTGCAAATAAGCTGTATCGTATATATACTTTTTTTGCTGGCTACTAGATTCTGAGATGTCTCGCAGTCCTGTTTTCTTAGGGGACAAGGTGATACAATTATCTAGTTTGAGCATCAAAGAACCGCCTATTATGATGTTCGTAGGATAGTTTAACAACATAAATTTACATAATTATCCTATTTTCCGCAAGGTTTCTTGTACACGTCGATTACTGCACAGATCTTTGTACGTACACAGACCTACAAAATTTGGCCCACGAGGCTACCAATCGAACCAGAAGAAAACCTTCCCTTACAATATACATATAAATCATGTGTCACCTTTTGCCACCTCCGAAGAAAAAGGCGAATGAGTGAGCGCACGCGCATCTGCTTGACAGCACGTTATGGTGCGTGACACTGGAGTGGAAGTCACGGAACTGCGCGGAAAATAGCTGCAACAAATCACGAAAATTGAGCCATACTTATGGCAAGTGCTGTGCCTCTTCAAATGTACTGTGAGGATGTTAACACTGAAAATGAAAGTAATCATTAGCAGAACCCGCGACCATCTTCAACTAGATTTTGTCCTGGTGACAAAATTTCAGCTGGAGGAAGTACAGTAGGGAGCTGACGAGAAGGCAAGGCTGCGTGGCGGGGTGGTGGTCGGGGCCGCAAACCCTCCCTTGCCCCCTTCCGGCGTTTAAAGACCCTGTCAGAGTAACGGGTCACCCTCGCTACTAGTCATCCCAAAATATACAGCTCTGTGGAAGTCAGTCACGAGTTAGTGTCGGTTGCATGCGTATCAGGACGGTATATTATGGCGCAGTCTAGGAAGAAAGGGAAAACCATACACAGTGAAGCGAGGGAGGTGATCAGACATGTGATAAATAAATGTGACGAAGAAGCTACTGATGGTCAAATAAAGCATTTATTATCTCAATCCAATGTGCGTGCATCAGAATACACTAGAATTTCTATGAGAAGTGTTTCCAGAATTCGCAAAGAAGGTGCTGATGCTTGTAACAGTTCGCTGTCAACACCAGGTAAACACCGAAAGCGTCCGCATGAAAGATTTGATAGGAGAGTAATAAGAGACGTCATTCATAATTTTCACTTAGTACAGAAACAAGTACCAACATGTCCTAAGCGTCTCGTTGCTTTGAGAGAAAAAAATTGATTTTCCAAGGGGTTTNATCAGAGACGTCATTCATGATTTTCACTTAGTACAGAAACAAGTACCAACATGTCCTAAGCTTCTCGTTGCTTTGAGAGAAAAAATTGATTTTCCAAGGGCTGTTCACACGCTCAGGCGGATACTGAAAGAAATGGGGTTTAAATGGAAACGGTGTAACAGTTCTCGGAAACTATTAGTGGAAAGACCGCACATTTTCCACTGGCGTTGTAAATACTTAAAATCAATTCTCCACTACAGAATGGAGGGGCGCCCCATAATTTACATTGATGAAACCTGGGTTGAAAGCAACATCATATTTAACAAATGTTGGCAAGANAATACTTAAAATCAATTCTCCACTACAGAATGGAGGGGCGCCCCATAATTTACATTGATGAAACCTGGGTTGAAAGCAACATCACATTTAACAAATTTTGGCAAAATGAGACTGAACGTGGTGTGTTAACCAACAGCAGTTCTTAGAACTGTTTAATTGTTGTTCATGCAGGTGCTAAAACTGGATTAATTGAAAATGCACTGCTAATTTTTCCAGCAGGCAGAGCTACGGGGGACTACCATGGGCAGATGAATTCTGCGAACTTCGAAAAGTGGATGCATAATCAGTTATTGCCAAACCTACCGGAAAAGTCTGTTGTTATTATGGACAATGCACCTTACCACTCAGTGCAAGAAAATAAACCTCCATCGAAATATGCAGTAAAAAAAGGAAATGGAGTCATGGTTGACCAATAACAACATTCCCTTTACTCATGAAATGCGAAAAACAAAGCTTTTCGACTTAATTGCGCAGAACAGGAAGCCTGAAAAAGTATTTCGTATTGACCAACTTTTAAAACTGCATGGACACGATGTTTTAGACTTCCTCCTTATATGTGCGAACTTAATCCCATTGAACTAGCATGGTCTAAAACAAAGAGACTAGTGCGGGAAAAGAACATTACTGCTAGCTTGTCGTTAACAAAGCTAATGGAAATCACGACGGAAGCAATATCTTCTGTCGCTGAAGAAGACTGGCAAGGAAACTGTTCGCNCTGGCAAGGATACTGTTCGCAAGTCCAAAATATAGAAGCAGACTACTGGCAAAAGACTGTCGTGTGGAAGACGCAATAGACAGTTTTGTGATATGCCTAGGCCGTGACTCCAGAGGCTCGAGTGATTCATCTGACGACGAATTTTCCTCTTCCGAATCGGAACTGGCGCTGCCACTTCCCGAAAGTGAATAAATTATCATCGAACAACAACATCCACTGTTTGAGGTAAGCGGTAATAGTATATCCTTTCAGAGTATTTTATTAAAGTGAATTCCTGATCTTAACTGTTTTAGCCCTAAATGTATGCCATCAAAATTGTTTTCAGGTCACTATGGTTGTTTCGCAGGTATTTAAGTAAAACAATTTAAGTTAAGACAGTTTAAAAATGTTGTTTTTAGCTATACTGAAAGTCTTCAAATTAGTATTGGTAATGTAAAAGATGTTTTAACAATTGTAACTATTGTGAAATGTGATTAATTTTCGTACTGGAACAGATTGCGAATATGTACAATAATTAGCTCTCTTTAAAAATGTGTTCTTCAAACACAATGTACAGGCAAACGGGCACCTAAAATGGCCAATTTAAAGGTTACTGTCAAAAGAAATAATAGAGGCATATACCATGACATTATAGAGTATATTTGTATGCATGTCGTATGAAAGGAAAATCTCCCTGCGAACTGATAGTTTTAGTACTGGTAGTACAGGTTGGAGGCGACAGTGGTGACATTGCGGCCCACTGGGCCCACCCTCCCGCTCACCTACCCTGCCCAAATTCCAGAGCCTCGCCTTCTCCTGAGCTCTGGACTATACTTTTATTTGCATGTCACTGTATTAGAACTCATTTTTTTAAATAACTTCACTGATCTCTTTCTGAAATACAGCCCTTCGTTTCTTCCATGATCTCAAATGTTTGGCATAGATCACCGGGCTATTTGATTTCTTGATCCAGCGGTGTGGTGTAATATTGCACACCTTATCCCGTGGATATACTGTTAGCGCCCAATATTTTCGGCAATGAACTCTTGATACAGTGTGGTTGTACGTCTGCGAGTTCAGGTGGATTCACAATATCTTCGTAACGTGTAGTACGTACGCACGTACATACGTTTTCTGTTCGCAGGTATTCAAACAAAAACGTAACTTTGCGTAGCGAGGTTGTTATTTTTTGTTTTGTTTTGTAGACTTTGTGCAAAACGTTGTACAATTCTAAATCATTAACCAATTAATACAGAATTTGGCCTATCAATGTTATTATCTTAACAGTTTTAGTTAGAATAATATATTTACTACAAAATCGGACATTCTGATTGGTTCAGAGTTCAGCCCTACGTACATAAAAATTTAAAGTTGAGCTACTCTGCCTCACGTTTCTACGTACGTACGCTAAGTGTGTAGGTGCATGGATGTATGTATATTAAGAGTTCAACTTTACTACATATGTACACTACGTGAAGGTTATGAATCCATCTTTACTCGTGGTATCCGATGCCTTCTGCAGCGCAGAAAATTCTAATTCATGGTTCGCACGTTATTGAAGTCGCTTTGCTTCCGATAAGAATGCTAAGTGAAGAGGTACAGAAATCCCGTAACAAAGTTTTTCGCGTGTTCCGGGAGAGAAGATGTCGCAAGTCAAGCAGAGAGGTGACTAACAGAGATCTAATAAATATAATGTTACTATATTCTGATCCTGTAATTTCTTCTATTAGGACACGGGCACCGAGAAAAGACAGAAAAAAAGCCCAGAAGTTATATTTTTTCTAGAAATTCGTAGCTTGTGGTGTGAAGATTTTGATGATGAGAAGATGATAATGATTATTAGAGTTATTGTATTAATTGTTGTATTTTGTGTTGTAATAGCAAAATTATAATTGCTTTTGATTCTCAAAACAAAAAATATTATCTTCATTTTTTAAGCTGAATTCCTGGAGTTTTGAGAGTAAAAATAACGTTTCATTTTGACACCTTGATGTTCCGAAATTCTGAGTTGTATACTAGATTTGCTTCATATACTTAAGGGTCGCTGTACAAGCGATACAAACAGAAATAAACCCACACTACACAATACCAGAGGTTTTTTTCCAGGAAAATGTGTGTTTTGCCCCACTGTGCGGTGGTGGGCCATGGAGATTGCACACAGTGATTTGAAATGTAGTTGTCCGTGCCAAAAATACCCAAATAGAACATTCTCGCACAAAGTTCAAAAAGGGGTGATTTTGTTCTCTCACATATGCTCTATATTCTCGCATTATTTTAACAAAATCAGCTCGTTCTTTTATTTACCACGAGTTCCTCGACTTGCAAAAATGCGGCTTAATGTGTGTTCTGTTATTTATGTAACTAAATCGGTAAATTAAAAAAATACGGTGTTTGCTTTCAAGCAATAACAAAAATTAATATTGTCTTTAGATGAATTACAACACGTTTAAACTTCAAAATGGTATGTTCCAAATTAATTATCTTTGATTTTCTTAGTTAACTTTACCCATTAGAAGAAAACTGTGTTTAAGGTAGAATGTTATAATGAAACATAAAATACGAAGAGAGTGAACACAGACAAACAGACCATATCACTACCGAAATGTATCTTTGTATGTAGGGAAGAAGTGCATAAAATATCACCTGCTCGTATTTGCCAGCTTATCGGCATTTTGATAAGATGTAGTTAGATTCGCTGTCTAAAATAGCCCTCAGTTGCGGCCATGCAAGCTAGCTCATGCATAAGCGAAAGCGCAGCTCGTTCAGAGATGTCATCGATTTCCTGCGAATGACTGACACCGAAAACAAAAGCTTACCTAAGTGTAGTTTCCCACAGCCAAACTTGACCAGTTCTGAAAGTTATAAACCAAGATGGAATGATGGTATTGCTTGGGAACATGTTGAAGTTATTTTTCTTTCGGAAAACAGTGTATAGAGTTTAACTAGATTATGAAAAGTAAAATCGCATTTCGGTATATTAAATGCAGTATATATTTTACTAATTGTGTCAGTTGGGACTTTGAAATCGCTTTTCGACCAGTGGTGACGAAGGGATATTTGTACTAGCTGTTCGTCACAACTAAGAGCAAGGAGCTGATTTGCCAGCATACTATATCTCCTCTGAAATTAGTTTATGGTGATGAATGTGTGAAAATTCTAAGAAAATTAGTGTTTAATAAATTTTTCCCTGAGAACTTGAAATTCTGGAAGAGACGCAATAGATGTAACAAAAAAATTGGAGAAAAATAAGAAATGTTACTGCAAACCAAACAATTATCCCAATGGATTAATAATTTCATTTGATCTTTCTGAATGAATAGATTTAACAGGATATTTATTATCAACACCATTCACTTCTAAATAATATCTTTCTGATGGTGAACTTACCAAAGTATGCATCATAGTGGTAGTAATACCACGATTGTCAATAGCTTCAATTATTTGATCATGATTTGAAATTTATACTTGAAAAAATTTAAATGGGAAAATTCGCATTTACATCAATATTATCTTCTCTAGAAAAATAACCAACACTATCTATATTCGATAACCTAAACTGTTCATAAACATATGCATCATTTGGAAAAGAAAATTCAACACCAATATTATACATTTTCTAAAATCTTTTTAGTTTTATCTGTTGGATGAAATGCTTGCATCTCAAATCTTTCCATAGTTTTAAATCTCATTTAGATAGAAAAAAATATTGTATATAAATATAAAAAATGAAAGATCCAGAAAAGCAAATATCTAAAACTAAACTACTAATAAATGTCTTTAGAAATTTTAAAGAAAAACAAAGGAAGTCGAGTATAAATAAAATAAAAAAGATTGCCTTTAAATAACGAATTACAAAATATTGGTAAACATGTTGAAGTAGCTAATAAAAATATAAATTAGATAGTAAATTTATTTCCTGTTGCTGTAAAAAATTTAAACTATCCAACCAATGCTTCAAGAAATGATGTTCGAAAATTTTTTATTAAATGATGATGAACACGATAAAACATTTTCCTATATAGCTGGAATCGAGTCATTAACAAATAATATTGGCCTATATATTTCAAAAAAATGTAAAAAAAAAATATTAATTATAAGTTTAGTTGAAGAGTTACTGAACAAAATTATTTTATATTTGATACACAAGTTAACATAAATAACATCAAATTATCGGTTAAAAACAAAGAGTATGATTTAACAAAATAACTTTCTAATTTGTTAATAAAAATGAAAATAAGGAAATTGTAAATTTATATACTTAATAAGACTATGATAATTACACACAAATACTTTTATCGACAAATTTGTTATTTAAAAACTATAATCCAAATAGAAAAAATTAATTCAAATAATAGTTGGAAATATAAAAAAATATTAAACCAATCTACGAAAAATATATTAAAAGACTGTCGTCTTCTTCACAGCCAAAACCACCAGAAAAAAACATTCATCAAGTATGCCAAAATCTGGTGAAAGAATTAAAGAATACAATAATTACCAAAATAATTTATATGGATTAGTGATGTAAGAAAATTAATTGATAGATTTTAGTTATTCATGGCGAAGAAAATGCTGGTTATAAAAATTATCAAAACGAAAAAGTTAGTATTATGAATATGTTAAATAATACATTTTCTGATTTTTCTAGCTGTAAATTATCAACTAAAGTTTTATTCATAACTTTATATTAATTATAGTTGTTATTTCAAGAGTTATTCT
Organism: Clitarchus hookeri; assembly: GCA_002778355.1. NCBI lineage: Eukaryota > Metazoa > Arthropoda > Insecta > Phasmatodea > Phasmatidae > Clitarchus > Clitarchus hookeri. Next base: position 37,723 of record NQII01000709.1, read on the forward strand.
TAAAGGCTCTTATATTTCTGGTCCTAATAAAATATAATCATGCAATTTATTTTGAACTCCTTCATTCAAATATATTTTTGTAATAATAAATAACATTCATTTTGTACAAAATCATTAAAATAGTATTTAATATCATTAACATTCTTACTATATAATTATTTATCTTTTTCTACTCTAAAGCCCTAAAAAGCAGATTCAAAATTTTCTTCTATTCGTTTATAATTTCAACATAGTTTAATATAAAAATAAAAAATGTATTATCTGGATGTTTTCCATTGTTATAGGTTGAAAATATTTTATTAATTTTATCTTTCCTAGTTCCACCAACTTTATAGAAATGATCATTATGTAATAACTTTGTAGTAAAAACATAAGTAATGTCATTTTTTCTATTTTAAATTGTTTTGATTTGATTTTATGAATTTTATATTTTTATCTTTTCCTTGTTGTAATTATTGTTCTTTACTATGTAATTGAATTTCAAAATCTAAAATAAATGATCGGATATTTTGCTTTCTTTCTCTATATTATAATTAGGAGTATACTTTACGTAATAAACTAATATTTTTCTAAAGACAAATAATATTTTCTTTCTTATTTGCATTGCTAAGTGTTAAAAATCATAACAGATCCTCTAAAATCATCTACAGTTGACAAAATTCATGATTTTTTTGGTTAATTATTAGGAGTTATAGTTTTTATATCGTCTTGAATATATTCATATTCTAAAGCCGAAGAAATATTGTATTTTATTTCTATATATTGTACTTTATTTTAAGAAATTTAACATAATTTTATTTTAATGTACAAAAATATTCAGCAGAAAAATTTTTATACACTGGAATATAACAAAATAAGTTTATAACATAATTTGTATTCAAAACATTTGTCTCTTCAATCAAAGGAACTCATATCTTCAAACCAACTTCGTAAATTTTTTCTAAAATGATATGTTTTTATAAATAAAAATATTCAATTAAATATCAGCTACATTAATATCACCAAATTTGTTTTTCAGATTAAGAATCGACTCCATTTATTACCAAACAATTTAAATAAGAAATTAAAAAACAGTTGATTTATTAAAATTTTCTAAATCATTTATTATGTTTTTCATTTGAATAATAGTTTCATTACATGTATTACATTTAGTAACACATCATAAAAAATGTATTTCTACCAGATATAATTAATAGATTAGAAAACTGATTATATTCATAAATGCATCATTCTTAAAAAATATGTAATAAACAATTAGTATATCCAAAAACAGATTCTAAATTGCCTGTCCACTGTGGAAAATAATTATTTATTAATCTGGTTGTTTTCTTCGAAAAAAAAAACATTAATCTAAATGAACATAATATAGTACATTATAAAATACAGAAGTGTTACCATTATAAGAATAAAAAACATAATTAATGTTGGTGTTGCAATTTATTACAATAGAAGATAATGCCATTGGATAATCATAAATAGTATTAAAATTTTAAAATCGATAATATGTACTTAAAAGCATATTATCATAACTATGTATCCAGAGGGTCTTTCACAAACATGAAAACTGTTAAATATATTTGGCAAATATGTTAACCAATCTGTTAAAATTAATGATTTATTTTCAATTGTATCATCTTTATATTTTTATTCAAAATGTATTTATAAAAAAATATATTATTTATCATCGATAATAAGAAAAGTATTAAAATTTTTGTTGCCAAATAAATCACGTGAATACGAAATTTCAGGGTTTATGCTCGTATACCGTCAAAAATTATTTGGTGTTGGTTTTCTATTTATATTTTTTATATTATCGAGATGAATTTTATTTGGTTCAAAATTATTATGTAATAAATATGTGATTGAATTTGAATCATATATATTATGTTGTAAACCTAAAGGACGACCAATTTCATGAACTTAAACAAGTAACAAATTAATTTTACCATCTGGTACTTCATCATCTACTATATAAAAATAAGTCGGGTTTTCCTTCCTGACGCTATAACTCCAGAACGCACGAACCGATTTCCACGGTTTTGCATTCGTTGGAAAGGTCTCGGGCTCCGTGAGGTTTATAGCAAAGAAAATTCAGGAAAAATTTTAACAGAAAAGCGGGAAAATCTTTTTTTACATACAGCGCCATCTCTGATACATAGCATGTACTACAAATCAAGTAGATGGCGCCGGTGAGTGATACATTGTTTGACAGCTACTCATTGTTTTCTGCTCAGTGATGTGACAAACTTTCATGTGACAAACAATTGTGAAAAAAAAGTTAAAAAAATAAGTTATTCGTTTCCTAACATTTCAATTGGAAACCATCAAATCAATCACGTGTATTGTGCAAATTTTTATTCAATTTCAACAGCAGGCATTTGTCTTTAAGGTGGTAAGTTGAACTGTGTAAATTATGTGGATCGTGCATTTGAGGTTAAATTCACCACTCTGTCCATAGTCCAAAATGCCTAGAGGACGACGTGCGAACATCGGCCGCCGCACGAGACATGCAAGCCAGCAACAAGTGTATTCACAGAACTTAAGCGAAGAAAGACAAAATATAATAAGAGAAAATGCCCGATTGAGACAACGCGTGAGCACACGAAGATCATTGGCATCATACAATCGCTTGGCATTCCAATATGATCCCACTGCGAACTACAGTGATGATGAAAATTTAGATATTGGACCAATGACGACTATATGCCGATATTGCAATGCGTTAAAGTTCAAAAGAGAAACGGCTGGATTGTGCTGCGCAAGTGGAAAAGTCAAACTGGATCCATTACTTACACCACCACAGCCACTGAAACCATTGTTCGATGGAAGTGATCCCGATTCCAGCCATTTTCTTCAACACATCCTTGAATACAATAACTGCTTTCGCATGACTTCCTTTGGAGCTAATATCATTCGAGAAGGCGGCTTCATGCCGACTTGCAAGGTAAAAGATACAACACACATAACCAATCACTCCTATGTTACACCTATGTTACAACTTACAACTTACTATGTTTGTTTGCAATTACAGATACAAGGACAAATATATCATTTGCATGGTTCAATGGTGCCAACACCAGATGAACCGCATCAATTTCTGCAAATATATTTCATTTCGTCGATGGTGGATCAGCTGAATGTGCGGTGCAATATACAGGGAACACAACAGTTAAAGAGACGAATTATTGAACAGTTGCAAGCATTTTTTCACGCTAATAATGCTGTGGTTAATATGTTCAAAACAGCATTGGAACGAATGCCATCGGATACGCACAAATTTGTCATAAGAGCGGATTGTACCCCAACAGGTGAACATGTGCGAAGATTCAATGCACCCACCGTTAATGATGTTGCTGCAATTATTGTTGGCGATCCAACTAAATCGCGAGACATTGTCGTTCAGCGAAGAAGCAATATCATGCATCGTGTAAACGAGACACATCGTTTGTACGATGCGTTACAATATCCAATCATTTATTGGCAAGGGCAAGACGGATACGACATCACGTCGAAGATGGTCGATCCAATTACAGGTACAATATTCACACACTAATTATTGCTATTATTATTGCTATTATTGCTATTATTGGTTTCCATTAACAATTCATTTAATTTTGCATTTTCAGGCGTATCAACGAATAAAAATCTAAGCGCAATGAATTACTATGCGTATCGTATGATGATTCGTACACATGAGGAGAATGTCATTCTGAAGTGCCGTCGGCTATTCCAGCAATTCGCTGTCGACATGTATGTCAAAGTCGAGACCGAACGTTTAGCGTTCATCCGATTCAATCAGGCAAAGCTACGATCTGAGGACTATATACACTTGCGTGATGCTATTCATTCAGATGGTGATGTTCAGAATATTGGACGTCTGACGATTCTCCCATCATCTTATATCGGAAGCCCACGCCACATGCACGAATACGCTCAAGACGCTATGACGTACGTGCGAAATTATGGAACTCCGGATTTATTTATTACGTTCACATGCAATCCGAAGTGGACGGAAATTGAACGTGAGTTGGAACCGGGCCAAAAACCGCAAGATCGCCATGACATAATCGCCAGAGTATTTCAGCAAAAACTCAAGGTTATGATGGATGTGCTTACTAAGTATCGAGTTTTTGGTGACACACGTTGTTATATGTACTCGGTGGAATGGCAGAAGCGTGGACTACCGCATGCTCATATCCTAATTTGGTTGCTGAACAAATTACATTCAAATGAAGTGGATGACATCATATCAGCTGAAATTCCTGATCCAGTCACTGATCCCCATCTACACGACATTGTGACGACACAGATGGTCCATGGACCGTGCGGTGCATTAAATCCATTATCGCCTTGCATGGCTGATGGAAAGTGCACAAAACGATATCCGCGACCGTTAGTTGCTGAAACAGTCACAGGGAACGATGGATATCCAGTTTATCGTCGGCGTTCAAAAGAAGATAATGGTCGAACTATCAAAGTTAAAGTTCAAAATCAAGAGATTGAGATCGGAAATGAATTCATTGTACCATATTGCCCGCTGCTATCACGAATTTTCGAAACACATGCAAACGTTGAGAGTTGTCATTCGGCCAAATCAATCAAATATTTGTGCAAGTACGTCACAAAAGGCAGCGACATGGCTGTGTTTGGTATTGCGTCGGAAAATGCGAATGACGAAATCAGCAACTTCCAAATGGGCAGATACGTCAGTACTAATGAAGCACTGTGGCGATTATTGTCATTTCAAATTCATGAAAGATATCCCACAGTTGTACATTTAGCAGTGCATTTGGAAAATGGCCAAAGAGTTTACTTCACTGAGGCTAATGCGGCACAACGAGCTGAGAGACCACCATCGACAACATTGACTAGCTTCTTTGCAATATGTGAAGCAGATCCATTCGCAGCGACGCTGATGTACGTTGAAATGCCCAAGTATTACACTTGGAATCAATCAACAAAGAAATTCCAACGTCGCAAACAAGGAACCCCAGTTCCAGATTGGCCACAGGTGTTTTCCACTGATGCACTAGGTCGCATGTATACTGTTCATCCTAGAAATGATGAATGTTTTTATTTGCGACTGCTGTTGGTACATGTACGTGGACCAAAATCATTCGCGCATTTGAAAACTGTGAATGGCCACCAATGCCAAACATATCGAGAAGCATGTCAACTATTGGGTTTGCTGGAGAACGATTCTCATTGGGATTTAACACTTGCGGATTCAGTTGTTTCATCAAATGCGTACCAAATACGAACGCTGTTCGCAATTATCATCACCACATGTTTTCCTTCACAACCAATTCAGTTATGGAACAAATACAAAGACGACATATGTGAAGATATCTTGCATCGCTTGCGCATTCAAACGAATAATCCTGACATCCAAATAACCGATGAAATCTACAATGAAGGATTGATTCTGATTGAGGATCAATGCTTGACTATTGCAAACAAGCTACTGATTGAAGTAGGAATGATTGCGCCAAATCGATCGATGCACGATGCATTCAACCAAGAATTAAATCGAGAGCTGCAATACAATGTTGATTCATTGCAGGAATTCGTTCGAAATAATGAGCCGTTGCTGAATGAACAGCAAAAACAAGTATACGAAACATTAATGCAAGCGGTGGACAATAATACTGGTGGTCTATTCTTCCTGGACGCACCTGGAGGAACAGGGAAAACATTTGTCATTTCATTTATTTTGGCCACTATTCGATCAAGATGTGACATAGCTTTGGCGTTAGCATCATCTGGAATTGCGGCGACTCTTCTAGATGGCGGTCGTACTGCACATTCTGCGCTTAAGTTGCCACTCAATTTAAACACAATTGATATTCCAACATGCAATATTTCCCGATCCAGTGCAATGGGAAAATTGTTGATGCAATGCAAGCTCATTGTTTGGGATGAGTGCACAATGGCACATAAGAAATCACTTGAAGCACTTAACTTCACACTGAAGGATCTTCGGCGAAATAACAACATCTTTGGCGGCTTGATGATATTGTTGGCAGGCGATTTCAGGCAGACGTTGCCAGTAATTCCCCGTGGAACGCCTGCAGATGAATTGAATGCTTGCCTGAAGGCATCACCTTTATGGAATAACGTAAAAACATTATCGCTAACCACTAATATGAGAGTTCAACTTCAAAATGATCAAAGTGCTGCACAATTTTCCAAACAATTGTTAGCTGTTGGAAATGGAAAAGTCCCAGTTGATGCGACATCTGGATTAATTACTCTTACCAACGAATTTTGCCGATTTGTAGACTCTCAATTAGCTCTTATTGAAAATGTTTTCCCAAACATTAGTGAGAATTATCAGAATTATGCTTGGTTAAGTCAACGAGCAATTCTTGCCGCAAAGAATAATGATGTACACGCACTGAATTTCACCATTCAATCAAAAATTGCTGGCGATTTGGTGACATACAAATCCGTTGATTCCATAAGAGATCCCGATGATGTAGTAAATTATCCAACGGAGTTTTTGAACTCTCTGGAGTTACCAGGATTTCCACCACATAACTTGCAACTCAAAGTTGGTACAGTTATTATGATATTGCGTAATTTGAATCCACCGCGACTTTGCAACGGTACTCGACTTTCGGTAAAAAGACTTATGCCGAATTTGATTGAGGCAACCATTATTAACGGAAAGTACGCAGGTGAAAATGTATGTATTCCTCGAATACCAATGATTCCGACTGATCTTCCGTTTGACTTCAAACGATTGCAATTTCCAGTTCGCCTTGCGTTCGCAATGACAATTAACAAGTCGCAAGGCCAATCGCTTAGTGTTTGCGGGATAAATTTAGAAAATCATTGTTTTTCACATGGGCAGTTATACGTTGCGTGTTCACGAGTTGGAAAACCATCCGCTTTGTTTGTGTTAACGTCAGACCAAAAAACAAAAAATGTGGTTTACCAAAGAGCACTTCAATGAAACGTATTTACTTTGGATTCACTTTCATTTACTTAGAGAAGTTCAATTCATTACTGTTGTGAAATGAAATAAAATTTTTCCTTTTCAAATATAAAAAAAAAAAATTTTTCTTCATGTTTTAATCACCAAACGAAGCCATCTAATGGCGAAACGGAGTTCGCCGGGTTTGCTAGTTTTCCATAAAGTTAGATCCATCTGGTAGATGGGTTTAAGATATTTGTGAAAATAGAAAAACATTTTCATTCATTATTTATAAATCATTATAATTTCGCAGATTGCAGTAGACCTACTGACCTAAGTAATATATCCTGCATTGCTGCACATTTTTTGCATTGGTAAAATTACTCATATGTGCATATGTATGTATGTTTAATTTCTCCTCGCGAATTTACTGCTTATGATCTTGCATAATACAAAATTATTTTATATTTGTGCCATAATGAGGAGCTTATATGTCACAAGTCTGTTAACAAGCTTTGGAACTATTCCTAGGCATGATAGTGGTAGCAGACCGCATGCGCACGAAGTTTATAGAAAAAGAACATTAATAATGGAGGAGCTAGCTCCCGCTTCTAACACTTCGAAAATTTATCGTGGGTATGGTTATGATACACTGGCATGCCTGGGCTGAAATATCTTCAATATTTCTGCAGGTTCAACCTTTATGATCGACTGCAGTGGGTTTATAATCGGTATTCCGAATATCGCGATGGATTAATGTTGTCATATTAAATTACATATTGTGTACTCTTACAACATATAACTTTGTTACATTTCTTTAAAAGGGGAGGCCTCGGAGTAAACTTAGGCCTTTTCCTACCGAAGGTGCCAAATTAATTTAATTTAAAATTCTAAGCTTTGGTTCACCTAGGAATAATGCTATAATCTGGAAATATAACAAGGAGATACTGACGACTAATGAGCCTACTTTCCTCTACATGGGTGCAAATAAATTTCAGTAAAGTTCTTGAAATCTAAGATTGTTGGTAGGTATTAACATCTCATTGACAGCCATATCATTAGACATTAAACCAGAAAAATATGAAAAAATGCAAATACAATTAAAATACACGAGTGACTTACCCGGGATTCGAATTACGAAAAACTCGTAAAATGAAGCTACTGTGCAATCAATTGCATCACAGAGGTAGGTTTCGGAGCATCAACTTCGGATGCAATCAGTTTAATGTTTTGAATGATAGGGTTTACTAACCTGAAATATTCACTCGGTCATCATTTTGAAAATAAGTGGCTGAGCCACTAAAACACATAAGTTTACATGGTCTAACATATCGCTACTTGTGTGAAAAATTTGATAGATATCACTTGCTTTTCTCCGAGATATGTCATTAAAACCCTATTTTCTTAAGTGTGGCTATCTTACAAAATTGCTTAAAAAGAGGCTCTGTACATGATGTTTGTAATAGATAATGTCAGCACACAAAATTTTGATTGAAATTGTTAAATTTTTAAACAGATATGCCAAACGTATAAAAATTATTATATGGCCGCCACTTTTAAAATCATTTCCTGACCCCATTTAAATCAAGTAAATATACTTGGCCTTCTGTAGGTGTGCAGAATTTTCTGGAAATTAGTCTAATTATTCCGCAAATGTGATCAAATGTTCAGTTTACTCACCTGATAGTACTTTGCAAAAAAGTCCGGCAAAGGAAAGCCTCTGAATTCATTTCTGTTGATTGGTCATGTGAGTATCTTCTTAAATGGATTGACAAAAAGTTTATATATTTGAACATTCTATTATTGTCATAGATAAAATATGAAAAGTTATATTTAAATATGTTACATAGTTTCGTAGATATAGCGCACTGAGCTAAAATGTTTGTATATGTGCTTTTCAGAAAATAAGAGACTTACATACTTAAAACATATAAATTAATATAGCCTACCACAGTATAATTTCTTCGCCAAATTTGAAAGAAACTGGTTGATTGTTTCCCGAGATATGACATAAAAACTGTACTATTTCATGTGGGGAAATCTTACAAAAAGGCAGATAAATTAAGCTATTCATACACAATTTTGAAGGGTACAACTGATACTGTCAGTATACAAAGTTAAGTTGAAATTCGTTTTGCAGTTTCATAGATAAAAATTTCGGAGCTAAAATGTTTATATGGCCTCCATTTCGAAAATATGTACACCTGACCTACTCAATATGTATCACTTTACATAGCCTGCCATAGTGCTAATTGTTTGCCCAATTTAATAGAAATCGGTTTTTTTTTTCGGAAATAAAATAATTTAAAATTTTTAAATAATACTATTTTACAAAATGGTGGAAGAAAGATATTTTGTGTGTTCACATTTGATTGGTGTAATATATACAGCCATCATACAATGTTTCGTTGAAATTAATTACATGTTTTCGACAATATAACATACAAAACTAAAATAGCTATATGGCTGCCAATTTGAATATTAGTATCTGACATACCAGTTAACATTATCTAATACAGTATTACTTGTTTGTCATATTTGGTAGGAATAGGAAAATTATTTCCCGAGATATGACAAAAAATTAACTATTTATATGTGCCACACAAAATGGAGGACAAAAGAGGCTCCGTATAGACACATTTGATGTTTGTTATATATATTCCTAGTATAAAAAGTTAAGTTTGAGTTGATTAAATGTTTTCGAAGATATAGCACAGTATGATAAAATATCTAGAAGGTCGCCATTTTGAAAATAAGTGTTTGATATACTTGAAATATATTTTTACATATTAACTGCGGCAGTATCACTTGATTTCCAAATTTGGTAGGAATTTGTCAATTGTTTCCCGAGAAATTACACAAAAATTTGATTAATTCATCTAGCACTATCTAACGAAATGGTGGACAAATGTTTTGTTATTTCGCTTATTTGAGTTTGTAATAGACACTGTCAGGATACAAAATTTGGTTGAAATTGGTCAAATTTAAGGTAGTTATACCAAATAATCCTTAAATATTTGTATGAACGCCATTTTAAAAATAAGTGCCTAAGAAATTTTAATTACTCATATTTACCAGTCCTATTATAGTATTTCTTATATGCCAAATTTGGCGAAAATTGGTTTAGTAGTTTTCGAGATATAATGTAAATGATTTATTTTTACATACAGTGCTATCTTTCAAAATGGCTAAAAAACTGGCCGATGTTTAGCTTATGTCATGTTTGTACTACATACCATCACTTACCACCAGTGTACAAAATTTGGTTTAAATTGGCCATACTTATGGTAGTTACACCAAATATACCTAAAATATTTATATGGCTGCCATTTTAAAGATAGAAGCTTTAGTAGTGTAATTCTTTGAGGCTGTTTCTCATAGATGGTGCATTGACCGTTAGTTTAATCAATTTATGCATATACCAAGACATTCTGGACAATAAAATGTATCATGATAATGTATCATGCATTGTGGTTTGAAGGAATTCGTGTGATACTTTTTAAGTGGCCCGCTCAAAGCCCCGACTTGAGCTCTAACGTAGTTTGTTTGCAGACTCACACGACCAACAATCAAATTTTAACGATGTACCACATTACAGGATTAATGAAAATAAATTCGCCAGTTTTGTAACATAACCAAGTGGAGTGCTCATCTCGAAGAATTAAAACTTTAACAAGAGCAAAGTTAGTTTCGATGTCATATTAGTTACATAAATTACTGACAACTGTGGAACCAACAGCAGCAGGTGTCTGGTGACTTTTGGCTTTACAGCATATATATGTATATATACATACAGTTTGGTCCACCTTATTTGGGCAAATCCAAAATTTCCGCATTGTTTGCAGATCACAAAGTGTGGTTGTCACTAAATAATAATAATAAGTACAGGGGCGAGTAATTTGCCGCATAAGGACTGTTTGTAACATGTGTATGGACAGAGAAATCGAAGCACATATGATTTGTCAATAGGAAACATACATTTATTTCAATGACATCAGAAAGTACATGTAAAGAGGAATTCAGTGATATAGCATTTGCAATAGAAAGAGTAACAGAAAAACCAAGAGATAATGTGCAAATGTGATTAAGTTGGGTGGACCGGTAGCATGGAGAAATGGGGACCTGTACTCACAGTTGTACATAAAAAAAAGTGCCGCGACTCATTCTGGCATGACTGCTTCCTATAACTGCCCCATAGCATCGATGAGACCTGCAGTTTAACTTTGCACGACCCTACATGTTTACAGAAAATATCGTTGCGGTAGAGCAGCGAATTGCATTATAAACACAGATATTTAATGCGGGTTTCTTTGAAGAGCCATTAATTTCATGCTGTCGTGCTATTTGTTGTTGCAAAAATATATTGTCGCAGTAGCTGCAGCGAAACTATTTCTTTGGCGGAGGTGATACAGACGGCGACTCAAACTCTGCCGGAGACGACAAGGCCAAAGAAGTGGATGGTAGAACTAAAGGAACAGACATTGCAGTAAAAACTGGTGCTGTCAGTTTGTCCGAAGGTGTGATCGATTCCGTCGAAAATTGCGAAGACATCTCAACTGAATAAGTCGATGGCATCGTACCAATCTCGATCGACGAGTCTACTGGTTCTGCTATATAACATTTATGCCCGTTACCATCACCTGCTGCGACGGTCTACTTTTCACCTCAACATTAACTCAGTGGCCTATACACAGTCGAGACACATTATTATGACCACCTGCTGTAACAGCCCTTCGCAGCACGGAGAGCAGCTAGACGAGCTGGCAATGAATCAGTAAGGTGCTTATAGGTCTCCACGGGTATCTGGAGCCATACTGTCTGCAGTGCATGCCATAACTGTTGAAGGGTGCATGGCGGAGGAGACAGGTGGCGAACACGACGATCGAGGTGGTCCCACAGATGTTCAATTGGATTGAGATCGGTGCTGTTTGGGGGAGCGGGACGAACTTCGAAGTCTTGATCGTGCTCTAGTAGCCACGTGCGGACACTTATAGCCATGTGGCAAAGCGCATTATCGTGCTGGAAGATCCCATCCTCCTGAGGAAAGACAATTGTCTTGTACGGGTGGACGTGATCGCTGAGGATGGATTCATAAGCAAATCGATCAAGAGTGCCTTCATTACTGATGATGGGACCTAGACAGTACCACGAGGACATTCTCCAGACCATGACATTGCTCCCACCACCTTGTGTTCGTCCAGCAATGGATGCAGGGTGTCGGTTCTCCGACATTTCTCGCCAGACACGCTGATATCTATATGTTCTATGCAGCTTAAAACTGTGACTCGTCGGAGAAGGCTACCCATCGCCAATCAGTAGCGGTCCAGTTGCCATACAGTCGAGCATATTCCAGTCGTTTCCGTCCATGCACCTGTGTTAGCATGGGTGCAGTCACCCTCCGTCTACTTCGGATCCCCATTCGCAGAAGTGTTCGCTGAACTGTTGTGGTATACATGTGTCTGGATACCCCCTTTTTCATTTGGATGGTGAACTGTTCCACTGTAGCCTGTCGGTTGGCCTTCATGCACCACCGTATTCGACATTCGCCTCGGACATCAATGGTACGTGGAGATTCGCAGTTTCCGCGATCGTTATTCCCAATGGTACCATTCGTCCACTCACAATACACCTTTACCACAGACGCACATTATCATTTTACAAACACCGCTTTTTCTGAAATGCTGACCCCCTTGGTCTAAAATCTGATGATCATTCCTTTTTGCATCTCGGTTAAATTGCTTCCCTTGCCCATGATAGCAGGAAGTGCACTGTGTACAACCAGTATGTCGGTCGCATTATATACCCGCTTCACCAGCCCACATCACGGACCTTATATAATGGGCTATGTGATGCAGATGGCATCAAAATAACGTGATTCGACTGAGTATATCCACACGATAAAGTAAAAATTACACGAACAACCCATCAGATTAAAAATAACCCTGCCAAATGTCATGTTTTAACCCCTCTCTCCAACATGACATAGTCCATCATCATCCACATAGCGATGTATTGCAGTTCTTTTCTCTTAACAGGAAAGCATAATCACTTACAAGCATATAACATGAATTTGAATTTTTCAAAATCCACAAAATAAAAATAAAAAAGTTTTTAATGTTTAAAATGTATAATTATAATTTACTTATTAATGATATAAAAATATATACCAACAGTGAAATATGTAATCACCATGGATGCGAAAATTAAATTAGCGACAACACTTACGACTGCTACATCAGTTACAAAAATTTTAACCACCACTGACAGAAAAAGAAAATTCACATAATTTTTACCCACCATCTACAGTAAAATATGTAGCCATCACTGGCCGAAAACATTTTTAATACATAGAAATCGTTAAGAGCATACCACAAGCAGTAAAAAATATATAGCCATGACTGACAAGAATAAAATAACAATTACGAAAATATTAATAAAGAGATCATAAAGAAAGTACTCCCACTTACACTCGGAGGGGCTCAACTCCAGTCACAACCCTTATATGAGATAATGCAAAGTTACCATCACACATAATACATGTGCCTTCGACAAAAAATATATTTACTCGAGGAGAGCAAAATTTTCAATAATTTGCACCGAGCTGTGGTACGTCGAACCTCCCTCATTTACACCTCCATGGCATCTGTTCAATGAGTAAGCTGATCATGCACTCAAACACGTGCGCGCATGCGAGGGTAGACGTCACAACACCTTCCTTCCTTATGATCCACATGAAATAAGTAACAAACTTTTTTTTTTCCCCTGAGGCACCAGTTTACAAAGTTACTTAAATAAATTTTCCACATTATTAATTCTGTTACTGAAAGCTCTCATGCACAATAATATTAATTTTTGAATGAATACTTATCTAGAAATAACCACGAAAGTAGATGTGCCAATACCATAAACCTACACACACATATTATTGGAAAAATATTTCAGGCCCCCTTTGCGATGTTTCTCAGTTACCCACACTGGGCAAAGGCGTCCTTCGTGATAGTTAACTTTCCCCCATCCATAAAATAAACACATCTAGCCAGCACAGCACCTATACACTTTATAAAAGTTTATTAAGATTCTGCTAGAGGATGACAGCTGAACGCGAATTAAATATATGTATGTCTGAGTGCAGTATAATGGGACGACAGAGGACAGAAGGTTGTCATGTTTTCTTGCGCCACTTCGATGCCGGGACCTCAGCTTTGTGCAGTCGTAAACCTGTTCATCCATCTACTCGGGAAGAAAACAAAAAATCTCAGCACATAAAAATACAATTACACTGGAAATTTATATGAAAAAAAAAAATCACGCACTTGTAAATACAGAGAAAATCTTTACGTCTATCACAATTCACGAGTTCCATGGATTTTTTTAGGAACACCGAGCAATGTTTTCTCATTCGACTCGTCTACAGAGCAGACTAATAACATGAGAATTATGCATAACGAATGGTCATTACCTATTCACTCCATATACATACACCATCATTTTTATAACCCAATGCCACTGTTATATTTTTTGCACCTACAATTCACACAGTACCCTAATTTAATGCGACGAACTGTATGGCAAAATACTGGCGGAAGACACGTACAACACATTTCCCTAAAACAGTCTCCTTCTGGATAAAGACAGTGCATGCCTGAAAGTGATATGCTCCCATTAAAATCGATTAAGTCAGCGGTGTGAAAGAGAATACGAATCTCCTTCCCCTTATTATTGTATGCATATTATTAAGTCGCCGAGACCGATGTGTCTTACGTATTGTGTTTCCGAATGCCAGTAAGATTTCGAGGCGAATAAAACTACAAGGCACGTTTCATACTCAGAATCTAATGTGTTAGTAATATTTTGTTCATACCTTCAATTTATAGGAAAAATAAATTTCCACAGCCATTCATTGGACTATGGACATACATCTCTGTTAGTCAAAATTAAAATATCACAATTGCAGGTGTTCAAATTGAGCTCACGTATGATTTCCTTTACATTGCATTAATGATTGAAATAAAATAATGTGTACTACCCAATCGTGTACTGTTTCCCCCTCAAGATGGAAATCGCTGAATATACGATATTGGTATAAGTACAGAAGCAGAAAAACAATGAGGAAAAAGAAAATAAAAAAGAATGGTAGAGGTAAATCAGTAGGGAAAAGGAAAAGAAGGAAGTATTGTACGAAGAAGGTCGTAAGGAAAACGGAAAGGAAAAGGAGATGCAAAGTAAGAATTACAGGTAACAAAAAAAAAAAAAATGCCAATATGTAACTTGGTAAAATATGTATTTTAATTGTCAATAATTTTTTTTGGCACGGAAATAATATAAGAATGATAATGTTTTTGTATTTAATGTAAATTTGTTTTGTTAAATGAAGGTACATATAGGGTAGAAAGGAGAGTAGGTAACAATGCGTATAGAATAAAAAATGCAAATTGGCATATGACCCTACTCAGGCCTTGGAAATCAGGATAATAAACAACAACCATAAAAATTGTCGTGTTAAGGAATAATTGTTTTTTAAGTATCTAGTGTTATGTAAAGAAATATAAATGTGTAACTATAATACTACCGGGGAAAGTGTTGTTATAATTGTAATGATAATTTTGTTTGGGTAATGTATGAAACACAAACAAGTTGGAACTAACACCCAGGAATCAAGTACAATATGAGAAAAAGAACTGTTTTCAAAAAGTAAATAAATGGTAATTGTATTTTAAGTATGATAATGTAAATTAAATTGTATTAATGTGTCACACTAAATCACTAAGGGAAAATAATGTTACTAATAAACAAAAGGAATAACATTAATTTTAAAAACTGCATAAGAATAGTTATCATGAAAACATGTTTGTATGTTATATAAAATAAGGATATGGTGTGGTAGGCACGAAATTATATATGTAAGTTATGTAAAATTGACTTGTTGGGAAGAGTTCAGCTATTTTTTTGTATTAATACAGAAATATTTTGTGCTGAGAAAAAAAACTTTTGCAAATTATTATAGATAGAAAAACATGGGTGCGTGTACTTATGTACGCGTGTTAGAAGTTATACATCTTTGGCGTGAATAAAATAAAATTTTATTACCTATACAAATAATTTATGTAAGTAGGAAAACGATCAAATGACCAAAGAAAGACATTAAATACAATTAATAAAGGTTTAATTAAAGAACATAATTAAATACTTACAAAAATTAACCTCAAATATTTGAAAACGCTTTCAAATTTTTATTATACAATTTTTGTCGCTAATAAAATTTTTTATGTCACAATTTAAGAAAAATGTATTAATAAGATATCTATATTCACTATGGATTACTAATATAAATGAAATTATTTTCAATTTGCTTATTACATGAATTGATTTTCTGTCAGTTTTAAATATAACCACGCGCTATGTTGTGTACCTTGCCTTTGTATATAGCGAGACGATACGCGCATGCGCGTTGGGTCATACCCCTACCACGTTCACTGTAGAATTTCGTTAAGCTGTGCGTGCGCAACTATACGCGAATGCACGTTTGGTCATATCCTTACCACGTTCACTATCGAATTTCGTTACACTGTGCACGCGCAACTTCCGTTGTACAGTAAACTTTTACCCTCAACGCGCCAAAATAAGTATAACTTCAAAAAACGAAAGTAACTTAGTGACTCCTATAGAAAATGTAAACCAATGTTTTACTTTATTTTTAATATGCTGCTGTTGTAATTTATAGATAATAATTGTGAATTTTCTTGAAATTAAGTGTAAACGATGCCTTCATATCTAAGCTAGTTTTCAGCGATGAAGCGACGTTCCATACAAATGGTAAGGTGAACCAGCACAGCGTGCGGGTATGGGATCAGGAGCCTCCACATGAAACCACCAAACACAAGCGCGCTTCCCCCAAAGTGAATGTGTTTTGCGCTGTATCCAAAGTCACTGTTTTCGGTCCTTTCTTTTTTCACGAACCCACTGTTACTGGAATCCCTTATTTGGACATGCTTACAGAGTGGTTGTTTCCTCAGTTAGAAGAGGTGGTGGGGGACTTCATTTTCCAGCAGGATGGTTCGCCACAACATTGGCACCTAGCTGTTCGAGGATACCTGAACGTGACGTTGCCGCAACGCTGGATTGGTCGAGGAGCAGCTGGTGACCAGGCTCTTAATCACTGGCCCCCAAGAAGCCCGGATCTTAGTCCTTGCGATTTTTTCTATGGGGGTACATAAAGGATAAAGTGTTTCGTCCACCATTTCCGGGTAACATTGACGATCTCAAAACGAGAATTACGGACGCCATCCAAACGATCCGGACATGCTAACAAGAGTGTGGAATGAGTTACATTATCGTGTATATGTCGTTCGGGTCGCTCGTGGTGGTCACATTGAACATTTCTGAAGATATGGCAAACAAACTACACAGTTCCAAAGTTTATTTGATTGGTCAACCAAGGTTGTAGGTGGTTTGGTTTGGATATAATAGACCTTTAAAGTTGTGGCATTCTTTAATACTCAACCTCTATATCGGTCATCGATCTCATTTTCAAAGGCAATACCTGAGTACCCGTGCTGCTTCTGTGAGGGAATGTTTGCATTCACCCAATGTGCTCTAAAACACGAAAGGATTAGTCGTGAACAGAATATAGATTGCGGCTCATATAAGTGTCGCGAAACGTTGTTGACGACACGAAAGATATATGTGAATACCCAAAGGCTGTGGGTCCTTCATTTGCCAAAATAAAATCCATTACAATTAACATCAATAACCTCAGATAAAATAACGTCATCGGTTAGCAGCAATTACGCCCTCCAGAATCATAGCAGGTTTTGGGATGAAAAATGCAACCACAGTCTGGGAAGCCGAAACACCATTCCACCAATCTAAAAACCTATACCACCTAAAACTAGAGCGGGTCTTTGAAGGATATTCGCACATTTTTAGCTTAAATGGAGGAAAATACTGTTGTTAGCTTTTCACATAATCACACCGCCAATAAAATGTAATTTATGACTCGAACATAAGGTTTGCAAAACTGATCACATTCGATGAGAGGCGGGTATTCGAAACGAAAAATGAAGCCATGTATGGAAGCAGAGGTATCGAAAATAGTGTAAAACCCATATAGGAAAAATATTTCTTGAGGAATAAGATTAATAAGCGTGTGGCTCGGGGTCAAATACCAACGGAAAACCAATCGCAGAGTTCCCCCCTCCACCCGGAAAATAAACTTCACCACTCGAAAACCTGTATTTTATAGGGTTCATGGTAAAAAAAAATTTGTGTGGTGTATGGATGCTATATGCATCTATCATGGCCCGAATAACCCAAAATAGAGTAAAAACCACCTTCCTGTCCCAAGTTATGTGATATGATCTGTGGGGATCCTGAGCACTCCTACACCAATATATAGATGCGCATCATTATAAACATCTACTACAAAGATTAAAATCATTACTTTTTAAAATATAGGCAGCAAGAAAAATAATTTCCATACTGTTACTCTACATATAACGATAAATCTAGCTGCCACTGACTGAATATAATACTCTATATAAGTGCAAATAATTCCCATACAGAAAGTTATGGAGGTGAGTAATTTATAATCTGCGAGGAGATGCTGTCGTAAAGTTACAACTACTACAAGTACAGAATGTAAAAAATAAACTGTTACTTGCATCAAACAATATTACTCAATTTTCATGTGTGTGTTGCATTATATCTGAGCAACAATCCTCCGCCCATTACCAGCTCCCTCACACTGCTATGCGTCTTTAGCCGTACGAAAGTTGAGAAGTGAACACGTGTGTGCGGTCTCTATAATGGCAGCAGGCGCCAATAATTTTCACTCTTTATGAACTATGAAAAAGAAAACGCAGTTCTATTTCTGATATACAATTCTCCCATACAGAATCATAACACGATAAGAATTGCAGCAGAGACACTCACATACAGCTCTCATAATTGAGCAAGATCGAATTAATATACATTAAAAAAAGATGTGAACTTTTTAACCATTAAATATGGGACTCCTCGATATACTTCTTAGTCGATCAAATTGATAAAGCTATACCTTGCGAAAGACAAGTTTTCCTAGTCTATACTCTTAAATTTATCCCAAAAAACACCTAGATAAAGTAAAGCCACACTAATACTTCAGGAGAATCAAATAGGCAAACACGAATAAAAATAGTTATCCCTTTTTATTATAAGTGGAAAGCAGTTAAAGCATGTTCTTTAAATCGAATCCATGATGTTAGCATCGAGATTTCAGAGCCACATTCCTTCCTTGTTTCGGGGAAAAAATCTCTTAAGAAAAATTACAGCAGATAATATCTTACGCTGGTAAATATCTACAAATAAATCGCTAAATCCAGCACAAAGACTTCATCAATTTACGTTATGATTTCCTAGCATTTTTCAGCTATTTCAAGCTACCATTTTGCATTTTTCATGTGTAGATCCATCATCTTGCACCCAATTCGTTGTCTGTCGAACCGATGCCTAGAAATATATGCCGAACCGAGCCATTATTATTCTCTTAGTATCCAAACATGTTAGTATTTTCATCTACTCATGTATACATTAAAACATTTTTCATTCAAATTTTTTTTACATAATTTTCAAATAGTACTTAACTGTTTGGGGAAATAAAATATCACAGAATATTCGAATAAGTGCATACCTCCTTTCAGAAAAAAAAACTAACCTAGTTCCGGGAAAACCTAGGACATTTTGTACACACACATATACATATTGCCGTCGTCTTTGATACATAAATTCATAATGTTCCAACAATGAATCTCAGTACAACACATTTGCTGTTGGTGCATGATTTTGCTGTTTTAAATGACACCATGTCTTGTTAGAACAAGTCGTGTGTCACGTGTTATCCATACCTACCCCAAAAACTAGTGCTGATATGCAAGTAGGGCCCGTGGTGGCGCAGTATCTACACTGCTTCCTCCCGCCACGACGAATCGGACTACACGAATATCCGTATCTGGGAAACATGGCAGACGTTAATATTGGCCAGTGTTTTTTTTTCGGGTCACACCCAATTCACCGCCATGTAATTTCGCCATTACTCCATCTCCACCCCACGTCACATTCATGGGCATGAACTAATTTCTCGAAAACGGTGGCATTTGCACTAAAATCCCGAAAAGACAGTTTTGTTCACCACGTACGGTAGATTACAAATCCTGAGAAAAAAATAAACAAAGTGATACAGTTACATTTTTATTTGCACAAATATACTGCCATCCTATCCATTTTCATGGATTGGGGTTGATATTGGAGCCATATTTTTATGCTTTGTACTTTGTCGTTTAATAATGTAGTATCCAGAAACAAAGATATTTAACGTTCATTCTGGCTGTGTTCCTAGCAAAAACCCTCTGCTTCAACTACAATTTCAAGGGCGGTTTTCGCCCCTTCGGAATAGACTTAGGCTATATGTCGTGTATATGTTTTCGATCTATTTTTGATGAGGAATCGCCTGATCATGTTTGTCGGTGGAGTTCATAACCACCCTATATA